>JAGDQP010008015.1:16005-64765 GCA_022664845.1 Lepisma saccharinum | reverse complement strand
AGAAAATAAAAAAAACTTCGAGATCTACCTCAGCCTGTAGGCCTACCGAAAGGGATTTTTTTTTTTAAAAACTCAATTGGAGTCTTTATTTTAAAAAGAATGAAGAATTGTAGATTAATACATTTACAGAATTGTGATGCTAAAGTTTTATTTCGTGGCATAGCTAAAAGACTTCAATCTCTGCTCCCACATGTATTACCCTTAAGTCAAGGTGGACGTAGAGAAATACAGCCCATATATATATGTTCATTTAATGGCTATTCGTGATATAATCTTACATGTGATATTATTTTATAAGGGGGCTCAGTATTGTTTATGATGCTTAATGAAACTGATTGTTAGCAGAGTTTTTGATCATTTAAATCATAAATTTTATTATGTGTGAAGAAGAAAATAAAGTTTCCTAAAGAAGTCATCAAATTCAAATAGATCAAATATTGGCCCTAGCATTATGATTCTTGGTGTCCTTTGGCTAAAAGCTATTAAACAGACTTTTCAGGTACTAGAAAAAGAGCTTAATCAAGTCGTTTATTAGCGACACTAAAAGGTATATTCAAAGTTTGATATCTTTATTGAATAGGGCTCGTTTTAAAATGTATTTGTGTAAAGTAAAATGTATTATAAAATGTAGTTTTTCCTGTTGCCTAAACAATTTTGGGCTCATTTACACAAGAATGCTGGATATTTCATATGGTTTCGACAAACGTTACGAACTCAGAGATAAGTTTTATTTAGGCCTATAGAAAAGGGTGGATTTAAATTTAAAAAATGTTCAAAAACAAGCTTATATCCTTATTGTACAGCAACTAAAAACAAAGCCTGTGTGAGATTACGGATACATTATGCTATGATGCTATTAGATTCTTACACGACTTTACTCCCATTGATAAGAGAACTGTTCAAGGTCCAATGAAAATATTTTCTGAAAGGATGTTAGATTTTGCATATTCTGTGGCAGAACACATCAAATTAGAGGATTATACAGTTAAAGATTTCTATAAAAATAATTTTCAATATTCTGACACAGAAATTTGTTACGCGGATAAATGTTCATGTTCGGAAGCCGAATAGCATCAGATATGGTTAAATTTACCGGAAGTGCAGTTTAATTCTATATTATACCAGCAAATATTGCTTCAGATTTATAATCTTGAATATTTTAATGTAAATCTTAAAAAGAAAGGAATTATTGAAAATGTTTGTAAGATAAGATAAAATAAAATTAATTTTATGGGCGGTAACAGCACTATGGGATTATGCTTGTAAAAAAAATATGGTAAAAATGAAACGATACGTTACAAATTGATACAATGTGAAAACAAATTGTTAATGTGGGAATATTTAAAAAGAACTACTTTCGAATTATGCGCTGTGTTCACAAATCTGTTGATTTTGAAGAAGTTGTAAAAAATATTACCGTATTTTTCCTCCAGATCGTAGAGAATTTGCAATATTGTTGGTCGCAGAAACTATTTATATTGTTCAGACAGAAAAAGCTCTGAGCGATCCTGGGTGGTATAATCAATATTTAAAGCTATAATTTATGAAAAGGTTTAATAATGAATAACAAAAAGAACTATTTCGTTATTATCAAACTATAAATTAATTTTGGGATGAAGAGAACGTGTGTTTTATGTTAAGTTGTATTTACTAGTTATTCTTTTCTTTGACTAGTTTTTGTTATGTTCATAATGAAGGTTTGGTGTTAATCTAAAATTGATTTTGAACTAAAGATGTAATTTCAAATTTTGTAAAAATAAAAGAAGTAGTGGACAAAGCATCAGATCGCCGTACCAGTGGTCCCCGGTTTGATTTCCTCTTAGGTCACGTTATTTTTTGAAAAGAACATTAGTTTTTCTTCCTTTCTGCTTTCAAAATGTGCTCTGCTTCACTTATATAAGTTAGAAAAGCCAAGTTAGATTTTCAATATACGTGATGCAACCTTCAAACATTACGTTTAATACACAAGACAAGCATTGCTGAGGCTACCAAAAAATATAAGGCGTTAGAGCTAAACCAATTCGCCTTCAATACGTCATTTCTAGGAAATTATAATAAAAGAAAATAGTGGTTAAGTTAGTGACAGTAGAGTAAAGGGTTGTCAGTTCGAATTGCCTCTACGCTCTGAACATTTTTTTTGAATGCAAAACTCATTAACTCTCTTAAATTATATTGTCTTTAGTGTTAACTGACCGTTGATAAAACAATTGTTATTACGCTACGAGTAAGCGAAATAAGCATAAATACGAGGCTGCTAGTTTTAATTAAAAGAAAAAGAGAAATATGCAGGTAAATGTATTATCTCCATGAATTTACGGAATTGAATCAAACTTTATTACTGGTGTTTAGGCCTCTATAGTAGGATGAAAATGAGACTGTCCTTTTTTCGTCATATGTCCCGGCAAATTGTTAACAGGACAGCAGATGTCCCTTTTCACTTGAAAGGAGTGGCCAATTCTGTTCACTTCACTTCATTTTTAACTTGTTTTTGCTCAAATTACTCCCAACAACTGCTTGACAGCGGACAGTAAATAAGGCGAACGCAGCATGGCATCATGCTCTATAATGTCTTAGTAGTTTCTGAGGTGAAAGTTGCCGACAGACGAACAAAACGGTTGTATAAAAATCCACAGTACTTGCTGCTTAAGCCTGAAACGGATCCCTTCTATTACCATATTAATTCTCCTAACTCCTCAAAAACCCTAATAAATTGCTTTAAATGATCATTTTATTTCACTTCAAGTGTATTTCAAAGGATTGACTTCTTTGTTTGATAAACTATTAAGAACATTAAATTTGGAATGGAATACCTTTAAGCTCAAACTTTTGATTATCCTCAAATACTAATATCTGGTTCAGTGTCATACTAAGATCCTCGATAAAGACATCACACATTATATTTTTTCTTTAGAACTGTATAAATACTTTTGTGTTAATGGATTAAGTAAGAAATTCACCAACAAACATCACAAAGTTTTACAAATTTCCTTCATACATAATTTCTCTTTATTATGTATTAATTGTACAGTATCTTTATTAGTAGCTTGTGAAATACCGAATTTAAAATTGGCAACATGACTCATACCGTCTCGAATCACAGAAAAAGGCTTAAACGATAAGACTTCTCTTAATGTTGGCGTATAATTTTCCATTTCAACACGAATGAGAAATAGGAAACATAAGGCGGAACGCGACTGTAACCTAGTCGAGATTTGAGCAAGAAAACTTTTGCCACAGTTGACTCATGATTTGTTCACAACACAATTTGATATTTCATCACGTAATATGTTTCATATTGACGCGCACAGCAAAAGAGTCATAACTGATAGTTCGACCTTGCAATAGCCAATTTTTGTCTCCAGATGGATATCGCAACCTAGGTTCGAATCCCAGCATAAGCACTTCGACTTATTCGTTAAATATATTTCATTTTTGAGTTATTCCTTAATTCTCATGTTTTCGTTTTGAATTAGCTTCTTTTATACTTTTACGTGTATTATTCATTTTATGTTTTCTTGTTTAGCAAATTACAAAAGCATAAATGAATCTTGGGCATAAGAGATTTCATTAAAATTACAAATTATGCTTTATCAGTTATTGTCATTCGGTTCTAATCGCGTGAAGGAAAAAATGAGGGACTCAGTTGTTTTATGCACATAGGCTAATTCTCCCGGTTACGTGAGTTAACCAAACATGTTGACAATTTGGTTAATATGCAAAGACCCAAGCTGGCTACTCCTTGTCTATGCATCTCTTTTCTTCATGAATATCAGCTTTATTCATTTTGTTCAGGCATGTACTGGCCCACCTGGTAACCGGGCATTTGCCCGGTGCGCCTCCGGTTCAAAAGACCTAACTACGCCGCTAGACGTTGGATGGGAATTTGTTTGAAATATTCTATTTTCAGTATTATACCCACTGTGATGTTCAGTATAACTCTTGAGCATTGTCAGATCTAGAAACTTTCCTATGGGGGTAAGTTAAATTTTTTCCGTCTTTTCCACTGCTATCTTGTCGCCATTTTTATCGTTTTTAAGCCAAACAAGACCGGCCGACGCGACGGCGAAAACATTGTCTCTTATCACGTAGTGTACTTTTGTTATCTTCTCTAGAGCCTGTCCTGGCATCGCTGTTACTAACTCCAGTATGGCAGTAGACCTGCCAGTTTGACTTTGATCGCTGTTTTGAATTTTAAAGCTGAAGGAAGGTAGCTTGTATAGAGTAATATAAAACATGTCTTAGCGCGCCGGTATTGAAATTTTGATCACGTTTAGGTCAATTTCAATTTAAGAGGGCTCCTCGCTCCAGTCCCACCATTTTAACGTTTTTCAAAATATTTCAAAAACTAAGAGTATTATAAAAATGAAAAATCATTGTGCACTAGAACTTACGAATTACTATGGAATGCAATGGACAGCGATTTCGAAATCGATTGATGAGTGCTCAGACTTCAATTAAATAATGACGTCATAATCTTTGAAAATGTATCACTCGTCAATGGACACGATCTCGAAATTGCTGTCCACTGCATTCCATAGTAATTCGTAAGTTCTAGTGCGCTATGAATTTACATTTTTATAATACTCTTAGTTTTTGAAATATTTTGAAAAATGTTAAAAATGGGAGGGTTGGAGCGAGAAGCCCTCTTAAGAAGCGATTTACTTTCTTGTTTAGGAGCATTTAAACGTGCCCTATTCTGTCTGCCCCCCTCCCTTATATCCGGTACTGCCCATGGATTACAGTTAACTAAACAGTGTAACCCACCTTATAAGCTAAATCACATCGAATAACGCATCCGAGTGTAATTGGAAATTGAAACACGCAAGAAGCAGACCAGTAGAATCATTCACTTAGTTGTCATGATTCAATCATCTTCTTACGCCGTGTTTGGCACTAGTAGGCATTTTTTGTGATGAACTACAAATTGTGTTATTGTTATTGTCGTCATGTAATTCAATAAAGGATGAAAACGAAAGAAACAGATGAATTAAAGGAACTTAAAAACATATACTTGAAGGAACTGGCAGTTATTTTATCTTCCCATGTATTGTGTAGTACTCATGTAGTTAATTCGTTTGTTTGTGACGTGACGTCTTGCACGGTGCCAACCATTTCATATTTCGGAATCACAGGAACGTGTGTCTTTTAAGGATTCTTACAAGAGAATCAAGGAATGGATAACGGCAATGGCAGATTGAAAACAATAAGGCAAATTTATTCGCTTACTTAAAGCTGGCAAAGTGGCTGAACAAAATAACTACGACATCAACTTATATCGAAGCTTTGAGAACTGGGTGCACCTTCCTTGCAAAACGTCAATCTTGAAATGGAAACACAAGAGATCGGCACTTCGAAAGCTTCAGCAGACGAAGTAGTAACGCCTTCATTGAAAAGGTGGTTGCATTTCGTGTTATATCAGAATAAACAAGATTCAATGATAAGTCTTGTTTGGAAGCAGAAAGTCTTGATTAAGTCATGAAGTATGAAAATGTACAGATTCCTTTCATTTATAGGCAGATATTTGAAATAATGCAACACCTATCTATCCCCAGTCTGTTCAACGATGGACTATACAAAGGCATGGTGAATGGTAGTGAACACAATCAGTCGGCTGAAACAAGCTCACAGGAACTTCAAGTAAGTTGTTGAGCGTCTCAGATTTTCTGCAAAGTTGCGAACAAAAGACTGGAATTATTCAAATGATATTGCGTATTAAGAAACGGAAACAGCAATCCTACGATGCATGCGCTGACCAAACGCCGCTGTCAGTATTACAATTAGAACTATTCTGCATTAACATATACAATGGTAAAATGTCTATAGCTGTAGCTAGGATTAAGGATAGGTTCTCAAAGCATGAGATACTCTACACTGACATGGCTTCTTTTGATTCAAGAAAATGTAATCAAATAAGTGTGAGCATGACAGCTACTGCCCTAGAACGAATATGCGAAATATGTCCGACAATAAATTTGTCAATGTTGAAGTAGCAGTTAGAAGATTGGAAGGACAGTGGGAACACATACAACAGACCTTACCAAAAGAAATACCCAGTTTGAGGCTACCGAGGTGGAAGCCGATGATGATACTAAAGCGGTGCAAATAACACCTGAAAGTGTAACCGTGCTGTTCAGAAATTTTGCAAGAACTGCATGGCATGTGTGTTTCACGTTATTCAAAATTTAAAAAATGTACTACACAGAGATTAAATTCAGGGTGGCCTTAGGAGGGCTGGAACTACCCACCACTTTTATCACACAAATCTTATATATATATTGCAAGATTGGTATACTACTCCCACGCTGACCAGACGGGTTGGGATATATATTTTTGGCCAGGAAACCGGGACAGAACCGGCAAACCGGGACTGTTGCCCCAAAAGGCTTCTTCCACTAACTGGGAGGAGACCTCTTAATTCATCTTGCTAAGGCTTAAGGGAACCGACCGCGGTAGACACCTAATGTCCAATCCATACGTTCACGTCGTGGGGCCTGTTAGTACCCAAGCAACTGCTTGGCGAACAAACATGGATGGGCTGCTCACCAACCCGCATTAGCTGACATCATGGTGAGTCAAATGTCAGTACGCCTCCTTTCTTTACACATGATGGTACAAGTAAGGAAACAGCCTCGGAGCAACTCATTGCCCGGAGGACGGAATGCAGCTGGCAACGGCAGCGGTCAGTCCTGCAGGAAGTCAGAGGGTCACAATGCCCGGGTTTGGACTGTAGACTGCCAGACAAGGCAACTCGAACGGACCTATACGTGGCGACTGTCAACTGTCAGTCACTTGCAGGAGAGGACAAATTCGAAGAATTGCAGAATGAACTCAAGAGGATTAAGTGGGACATCATAGGACTATCAGAAGTGTGGAGGAAGAATGAAGAACAGTTGGAACTACCGTCGGGGCACACGTTCTACTTTAAAGGAACAGAAAATCGACAGGCGTTGGCTTTATAATTAATAAAGACCTGAAGTCATGGATCACAGAAATTGAAGGATTTTCAGATAGAATCGCACGGGTGGTAATAAAGATAAACAACAGGTACAGTATAGAAATTACACAAGTGTATGCTCCAACATCCTCACATCCAGAGGAGGAAATCGAAGACCTATACGAGGAGGTACAGAAGATTTAGCATAGTAGCAAATCGCATTACAAAATTGTAATGGGAGACTTCAATGCGAAAGTAGGATCCAAGCAGAGCAGTGACACGAAAGTGGGAAACTTTGGATTTGGCAAAAGAAAAAAGAAAGGAGAGAAGTTAGTGGAATTCTCAGAAGCCAACAGATTGTTCATTTCCAATACATTTTTCAAGAAACCGCCCAGAGAAAGTGGACATTGAAAGGCCCAAATGGGACCAAAAACGTCTAAACTTTAGTAGACCCCCCCCCCTATTTAGCATTTATTACTTGGTTTTATATATTTTACCGCAAAGCATATAACCTTATCGTGGAGTATACAAACATTTTATAAAGGATGAATAAAGGTTTCGCTCCCATAGAGACTTATCATGTTATTTCCTGATACATTCTGAGGCATAAACTCTCTTTACTGCAGAAGTTTCCTACGATACGTAGTTTTCGAGTAATTAAGAGGAAGTATATTTAATGTGACCGTCTTATAAAACGTATAGGCCTAATATTTGATAGACCAGAGGCGAAGTTCTTAACAGTGTGACAGTAGATGAGGTTATAGCCTACTGTCCTGCAAAATCTCAAATGTAGATCTCAGTGGATTGATATTGTCATACGAGACAATTAGTAGTGTAGGGTCTATTTTGGGTTAATTTGCATAATTTATTCAGAGTTTGTAACCCCCTGTTTTTCACTATTTCTAAATTTTTGTTAATGTTTTAATGGTAGGTGTTTTTATTTTGAGTTTGCAACTCTGTTTTTTTGTGGTTAGCAGCACTGCATATTTAGTTATTTTTCGTTTTTGTGTTTAGTATGGTTTGTCTGGTGTTGATTTATTTTGATTATTTGTATAGTAGTGGCAACCATGATAATTGTGTGTTTGCACCATTGTGTGAGCAGGAAGCCTTCCGGCAGTGGGTGTCAGTGTGCGCATACTAATAAGTGGAAAAGGCACATTGGCAGCATATGTCTTTTGTTTGGCGCTTTTCTCTTTTCATTTGTTGTTTGTGAATGCTGAAAAATAGGCGGGTAAAATGCAAGTAGTGTTCATCTAATTAATACCCACAGAGAAATATGTGGAATATAATTATTAAAAAAAACATTGCCCGAACAAAGGTTCGAACCCTAGACCAATAGATTTAAAGTCTACTGCTCTACCGAATCAGCTATTCTGGCATTTAATAGGTATAAAAATTATTTAATAAAATATTTTGTATTTTGAAATTTTAATTAATCCTCTGTAGAGATTATGCCGACTATTAACAATAATTAAAAGTACTGCCCGAACAGGGATTTGAATCCTGGACGAATAGAAGAGTAGCCTACTGCTCTACCAACTGAGTTATTCGGACATTGAATAGATTTAAACATTTTAAAGGACTTTTTGTACCTTGAAATTATATTTAAAATAAAAGAATATTACTAATTATTTAGAAAAATGAAGGAATGGGTTGCTACAAAGTGTTTGCGTAGTGAACTCACTAGAGATGTATAGGATTCGAACTTGGTTGTTTGCTTACTTCTTGTTAATAAATGTTACTCCATGTATGTTCGAAGTGACTACACTACGGAAACACTTGGTAAACGTATACGATACAGGATATTAACACACTTTTTACATACTTGCAGACATATGTAAGCATGTGGTTGGAAAGTGGTTTAGGCGTTAGCTACAAGATGTCAGCTAAGATGTTAGCGAAACGAAAGTAAAAAGGAAGTTTTAACAGAGCGTAAAGAAAGAAAACATGTTTAATATTCTTAAAAGAACATACGTTAAGATGCTTTGTTGTTTGCTTGTGTTTCTTTTCTCTGTTATGTAGTTTCTAGCAGATGCTTGCAGAATAATATGTTAATGAATATTTTAGAATCTTGTTTCTAGTGTCTGCGGGCGATGAAAAGTTGTTATAACGTGTTATAGGGAAAGTGTGCAAAATAAAGGAAAATAAGTTTGCAAAATAAGTTTGCAAATATTGTGAAAGGAATACATGTTCGTAGATTTCACGTGTAGAAGAAAACGAAAGCTAGTACAAAATGTAACAGGGTTATTTTAAAAAAGAAAGAGAGAGGATGTTTTAAAATTTTCGCGTAAAAGCAAGCAGTGAATGAAGTAGTGCATTTGATAAAAATGTATACGAACTGAAAAAGTGAAAATTTGAAGTGCGGTATTATTTTAGTATATAAGGGGCCCGTTCAAAGTACATTCGAAGCAAACAAACAGGAGTTTCAAGTGTCTTTGTTTAATACATATTAAACTAAGAGATCTACCGAGTAGAAATCTTAATTCTTTGAGGAAAGGTGGAAAGAATAAGAAGAAATTCTCCATAGAAAACTACTCTTTGAGGAATGAATATGTCTTCAGAAGAATGATACTTCTTTCACGTTTTTTTATATTAATGTTATAAGAGAAAATGCAGTATCTAAGAATTATTTTTTAATTTTTCTCACTGCAGATTTAAAATCCTCCTTAAGATTTCAAATTTATAAAAGGTCGAATTCAAAGCAAGTAATTGCATTTAAATTATCAAATTTTTCTTCTGAATTTAATAGAAAAGAAAGAAAGTTATTGGGGAAATTGTAAAAATGAGTTCAATTCACGCTGAAAAGAATGGCTTCCCACTGTTTTTACTGATGCTAGATAATATTGGCAACTAAAGGAAACAAACGATCATATACAGGGATACGATTTAGAGTGCCAGGAATATGAAATTACTTCATCCTTGAAACTTTCTGCAATAGATGAAGTAGGCAGGTGGTTTCTAATGGTTTTGCGACCTACAATCGATGTTTTGCATGCGAATATCCTGGACAATTAATTGAATTTTGAAAATTGATGTTGATGGTTACCTTTCTCTAAATTTGACTAATGTAGAAATTGTATATACATAGGTCGTACCCTATGTAAACGGCATCATGAATTTTATACTAAATTGTTTGCCTGGTACAGACACCGATCAAATACATGAAAATTTTCGACATTATTGGCGTATGTTCGATATTGTTCACTTGACGGAAGAAGTGAGTAATAGACACTATTTATGAATATGGCGACAATATTTACTTGTGCGCATCAGCGAGAAAAGAATACTTAGAGCTTACCTGTGAGATAGACTTTTATCGACATATGGAAAAACATTCTTCGGAACAGAGTGTAATGATGAGATTCAACTAAAACTTTTTCTCTCTTTCTTTCCATTGCAGAAATCTTTGACTGTGAAGTCAACCGTATATTGATTTATTATTAATTGCTTGGCTTAAAGTTATGTTTTTGAATTTTAATTAACTAGATGGATTTCTTTGATGCACTAGAAGCTCTACATGAACTGAGTCGTGACTCTGTAGAATATTTTTGTTTGATATTTGATGAGTTTACTCGTTCACACAGAAATATTTCTGAAAGAAATAAGTTTCTTATTTTAGCTCTCGTTCTCTTTTCGGACATTCAAAATTGTGATAATTTTAGGGATTATGACTCGAGTTGCTTGAACTTCCTGTGACGCACTTACTACACATGTTATTTTCTGATTAACAGGTGAATGGTTAAAATACAACTGTAAATATGTGTTTGAACTAGAAATTTCAGTATATATCGTAATGTTCTTGCGGTTCTGTCACAGAGTACCTTAGGTAGAGCAAGTATTACATGGGTTTGTGGGTTTTAGCATTTAACCAAGTTTATTATAAAACGTACAAATATGTATGAATGAGTACAAATATGTTAACATAATTAGCGTCCCGTAGTCGACTAATTACAGTGGTTTTTACAGATTTGTTCTCCTTATGTGGTGTTCTCCAAGGAGGAATCAGGGACAAGATGCTGTGCCAGAAGCGAAGTCCTCTGAGCACAAAAGGAAGACACCAGAAGCGAAGCCCTCTGTGTGTGCAGGATGATACCAGAAGCGAACCCTTCTGTGGACAAGTGAAGGAGGAGAAATTGACCACTCAAGAGTAAGTGATACCCAGTAGTCTGTGCTGGTTTTATAGGTGACTGTACGGGTAGTCCTCCGTGCTTCTCCACCATCGATTCCAGCTCCCTTAATCTTTTGATCCTGTTCCATCTGGTGTTTAAGTGTGGAATTGTCTGTCGTCTACCACTGTTTATGTTACTCAGTTGTTTGTTATGATTACCTATTTACACAAACACTATCAGTACACTTACGTAATATGAGTGTGTTTGTAAACACACGGGATATTCCATTCCCCCTTCCTGGGAAAAAATAGTGAGAAAACTATGTTTTGTTGCACTATTTTTACACTATTCTACACTGGCCTTAAACACTTTTCACTATTTATATATTATTCGAACCTCGTTGAGATCACTAAATATTTTTTGTGTGATAAGTTACTAATTTCAATGTTTCACAGATCAGGCAGAGTCCACCTTAGTCGGCTTCATTATCATCGAGTCGGTGAAATGAATTAGTGGTTGCTATGAACTGCTTTAATATTTATACACGAGGTCGCTAATCGTACTGTTCGTTATAGTATCCACTTGTAGAGAGGTTGAGCACTTTGATTCAATGTCCAATGTGCATTTGGTAGGTTCACTTGTATCGTTCATAACTGAGTTAAGTGACATCCTGATGTCTTTGCTTTGTTCACTTTATGACAAGTGTGTTATTTTTAACATTTTCCATAGAACGAAAATTAATAAAATTGTCATTAAAATGGCTATTAGAACAATAATACTAGCTATGACTAGGACAGGCATTCTGGAAAAGACAATATGATTATTCTAGGTTGTTCTCCCTCATTCGGTAAAAGACAATGTATAAAATCACTGTTAAGATGATAAATAATATAAAAATAATTGAAATTGCAATTACTATAGTCCAAGCTGATGAAGAAGGTAAAGCGAGTTCAGAAAACTTGGCTATTTATATTGCTCATGGTTTAATAATGTATGTAAGTCATTTATTCATTTTTGTCAATATTGAAAATTCATCGTGAAATTCAATGAAAGATTTTCTGGTAGACTTAAATATTAGACATTCATTTCAATTTTTCGTCTACTAGGTAGATTTAGGTTATCTGTCAAATTGGTGGTATGGGACGCAGTAGTTGTTTGACGAATTTGCCGGTTTTGTAATTAATATCCGATTGTGTTCTCTTAACATATATACTTGTTTTCTTGTTGCCAAGTGTAGACCCGCTGTCGTATATGTGAAAAATCCCTTTTGAGACGACAGTTGAGGTTTAATTTGACAGTTCTTGTCAAGTTTTCAAAAAGTATACAGTACAAACAATCAGTTTTCTGGGTCTTTGTCTGATCTTGGACTTTACATATAGTAAATAACTGATGTTTTTGGCATAAGGACATGTTTATTTCGAATACAGCGTTTTCGGTCTTTATAACAAAATCTAGAACCATCATTTTAAGATGTGAGGTTTGAGATAAAAATCCATTGTCAAAGATTGTGTATAGTAAATGATAGCTTGAGCTTCTTATAATCGGAATTTGAATTATTATTGGCTGGATGTGGACCTTTGGTAGAAGATCCCCATGTCTTCCGAAATTAATGAATTTCGTAAATGCGGGTTGTTTTGTACTATCTTTTAGACCAATTCTGGATTAATTGATACGTCATTTACAGCATTTTGAATTAGACTTTGGAATACCAGGTGGGTAAATATGAAACCGGAATTTGTGACAGCGTTAGCTGTCACTGTGGTTACTTTGCGTCCTTGAAGCCACTTGCTTGTTTTGACAGCTGATAACAATTTGCAAATCACAACCAGACAAGTTTCATGTCGTAGTGTAGTGTTTAATAGCGTGGAACATGGCACAATCTTTACTTACAAGCTACGATGTCCGGACGGCATTGATTTTTTGTTACCATTTGAAGAAAACTGCTGCATAATCGCATCGCATGCTTGTCGAAGCTTACGGTGATCATGCCTTGGTAAGTCACAGTGCTATGCGTGGTTTTACAAAATTTAAAAGTTGCGATTTTGACGTGAGAAGCGAAGAACGTGGAAGACCACCGAAAAACTTTTCAGTCAGAGAATTAAAAATTGAATGAGGATGACGCTCAAACGCAACAACAACTCGTGGATGAATTAAATGTGACACGAGAAGCAGTTTCCATATGTTTAAAAGCCATGGGCAAGATTCAGAAGGTGGGGAAATGGGTTCCACATGCATCGACTGAACGACAGCAGAAAAACCGAAAAAACACTTGCGAAATTCTGCTCCCTAGGTACAAAAGGAAATCATTTCTCCATCGAATTGTGACTGGTGACGAAAAGTGGATCTATTTCGAGAATCCTAAGCGTAAATGATCATGGGTAACTGCAGGAGAACCGACGACATCGACTGCAAGACCAAGTCGCTATGGACGAATGATAATGCTTTGTGTTTGGTGGGATCAAAAGGGAGTCATCTATTATGAACTGCTGAAACCTGGCGAAACCGTTAATACCCAACGTTTCCGACAACCAAATGATCGATTTGCATCAAGCTTTGCGTGAAAAGCGACCATAATATGACTAAAGAAAACATAAAGTGATAGTGCTTCACGATAATGCACCCTCCCACACAGCAAAACAGGTCAAGGAAACGATTGTGACGTTTGGCTGGGAAATCCTTCCGTATGTGGCTTACTCATCAGACTTGGCGCCTTCCGATTTTCACATATTTGCATCCATGGAACACGCACTTGCTGACCAGCGCTTCACATCTTACGAAAATGGCTTGATGACTGGTTTGCAGCACAAGAGGCACAGTTTTTTTGGGTCTGGCATCCATACTTTGCCGGGTCGATGGCAGAAATGTATCTCTACCAATGGCCAATACTTCGAATAAAATAGATCTTAACGTTGTTATCCAATCACTGTGTCTTTTTGTACATAAATTCCGGTTTCATATTTACGCACCTGGTATATTATTAAAATGTTATTAAAATATTTGGAACTTCTGTAATGTTATTAAGAACCGTTCGTTAGTTGCTGTACTACATGAGAGTTGAAGGATCTCACTATGGACTTGAGATAAAGCTCTCTCTACTGAGATAGTTACATTTTCAATTACATGAGTTAATTGGTATTAATTTTGTTTTATATCTTGCATTCGTCCATTCAGATTCTAATTTTGATGTTGTAATTTATTAACTGCTTTCCTTAATTTATGTGTTTAATACAGATTATAGGCGCCTAAAGCAACATTTGTTATTCCGCCTAAACTTGAGAATATAATTATCTTTTGCCGCTTGGTGCATTCTGTTTTAAAATGACATGAGAAATTATATGAGAAATCCTATTTATAAATTGTATCTCTTGTTCTTGCAGTATTTCTACAAGTTTCTCGTAACCAGTGCCGCTATCATGTTGAAGGTGCGCTGCCGAAAAATCTATGTGCAGTCGAAACGGAACAAATTCTGTGACCTCATAGTGTAGTAGTGCTTTTGTCTTGCCTAATGATAGTCCATATAATTTTATAATTATCTCTGCTTGTCCTGGATGGTATAAAAGTGTAATAGATTGCAGAGTAGTATTAACGAAATTTCTGAGTTACCTATGTCGGTTAATGCCATTGACGATCGCTGTCCGTCCTGTAGTAAAGAAAAAATGTTGGTTTATTTTGTCATGTTATTGTTTTCTACAGTTTAAGTGTAGACATCATGCATACTATACTGGATAGCAGTTACTTAAAACACATTAACAGTTAATTGGACCAACGTGATATTGATAGCCTTAACCTGAGGACGGTAATTAGATCATTAATGTATTTACGATCTAATACGGTTGACGAGGAGAGACTTTTCCTCCAATTGTGTGAGTTGACAAAAATGGACAGTTCTATCTAATACAAATAGTGCAACCATTCACTTAATAAAAGAATGTGAGGAGGGTAAGCGGATGTTATCTATCTATGTTGACTAAAGGTAAGCAATGTAAAATTTCTTTTTATAGTTCGTTATTTTGTGCTTGCTTGTAATACTTTAAAAAGATTTTCATACTGATGTTTGCCGGTGACTACATGTAAAGAAATGCAAGTGCTATGTAGTGTTTTAAGAAGTGGATAGTTGGCGTTGTTTTGTATATTTTTCCAGACCTATCCTTTGCACGACTGCCATCTAGTGAGTTGGGGTGATATTGAATGGTTATCTCGTAGAGTATCATTCATTTTGTTTGTAATAATGTGTTAAATTATTGTGTTTTTTTTCTTTTCAACCTATACATAGTGGAGACGTTTATGTAAGCTATTATATACTGAATTAACTGTCATGTTTAGGGTAGTAAACCTTACTGTTGATTTTCACCAAATATAGTTGTATTTGGTGTGCTCAAATTTCTGGTACGATTTTAATAAAACCTTCAGGAAATCTTATAAGGTGTACGTTATTATTCAACTTTTCTAATACCTTACAAGGACTCACGCATTTTGAAGTCCAGGCTTGTGGCATTCCTTTCTGCCTGTTGGGAAAGATTTTCACTATTGATCCTACTGGAAATGTTACTTGTGCATACGTTTTGTCAAAAAAAATATTTTGTTTCACATGGTGGTGAAACATATTGTTAGCCTCTTCTTCCCTAATTTTGGGCAAGCCGTCCCTTGGTAAATGCGTATGGGGAGTTACATTTAGACGCAATCAGCTGCTATTCTAGGATTATATCCGCAGACTAAAAACATCGGAGATTATCTAGAATTTACTTGAGGTAAAATTTTATATGCGAATACAGCTTTGTGTAATATATCTGGCCAATTATCTATGTTGTCCAGAACATTAAATTTAAAGATGTCCTGTAGTTCCTTGATTGCTTGTTCCACCTTTCCTGTTCTATTATGATTATAGGCCGGACTGTATTTTAGTTCGCTGAGGTATTTTAGCGAGATTTTTGACAGCATTACTTGTGTTGACTGGGTGCAGGCCAAGCAAAAGAGATGCCTGTCTGTGCGTACCTCATAAACAAGTCGTCTTTTAGAAATTTGAATACATAGTCGACTCTATGTTTATATTATCTGCCATCTTTGCGGTCATGTGGTTTGTTGTGCATTCTATTCCCACATGTATATAAAGTTTTCTATTGTGATATGGGATTGGTCCTAGAGTGTCATATGCCATTTGGTCGCTTATTTTTTCTATAGGTTGATGATGTCACCCTGTTTCTTTTTGTCTGTTTTAGTGACTGACACAAAGAACAGTTCTTCGCCATATATCCAAGGTAGTCTTTTATTCGGGAAAAGAAATATCTTTGTAAACAATGTCTGTACATCTTATTTACCCCAAAATGGCCTGATATTTCACTTCCGTGTATATCTTTGAATAATTTATTTGTCAATGTCTGTGGTATGCATAAAAGATATATTTCTTAATGAAGAGATTTTCGCTGTACACGATAAAGAATATTAACTCTGAGAATATAGAGTTTTGGAGGCTCTTATAGCAGTCGGCTTCGCGGGTTAAACCCTGTTAAGTGTATCTATGATGTCGCATAAGAATGGGTCTTCTTTTTGTTCCCAAATTAAAGTTTCAGTTCAAAAGTGGTTTTGAACACAAAACGCTTCATCTAAAGTATTAAAACCAAATGCCATATCTTGTTGAGAAGTTTGTACAAAATCTTTGGTAGTCATCCTCTTGGCTACGTTTCTCATTTTTTGTTAATCTACTTTTTCTTCCATTCTTTGTTCTTTTTCTCTCTCTATGTCGGTCTTTTCTTCTAATTTGGATATAATGTCGGCTGGTTACCGTTTCCCGGCTCGGTGCCGTACTTCAAAGTTGAAATCGCTGAGGAATATCCGAATACGCTCAAATTTACCACTTTTGTCCCGTTGGTTTTGTAGATTCGTCAATCAGCGACTGTCAGAAAATAGAATGAAATGTCATCCCATGACGTAGTATTTGCATTTTCGTATTACGTACAGAAGGGTTGCTCATTCTTTAGACCAAGTAATCGTTTTTTGTCTTGGAAAGTCTTATCGAACAATAAGTTGCGACTTTTTCCTACTCCGTTTTAGGGTCATATGTTGTTAATATGCCTCCAGTTTGGATGTTAGAAGCGTCTGCGTACACTCTATTTTCGTGCTTATCGTTAAAATGATGTACAGCAGGAGTACTTAGAACCCATTCCTTCACTTCAACAAATATTTTTTAAGTTCTCGTTCCTTGAGAATTTGTTTCCTTTGTTTAGCATAGCTTGTAGAGGTTCTCGGTAAATCGATTTACGCTGTACCTCATGAACGAAACTGAGCCAAGAAAAAACTTATGTTGTCTCTTAGTTGAAGGGTGTTCAAATTTTAGAATTTTATTAGTTATTTTCTGTGATATCACAATTTTTGTCTGCTGATCTTAAATCCGAGAACGTTTAATTCTGGGAAAAACAAATGACATTTCCCATGTGTTGGTCTAAAGTTATGTTCTGCTTATCATTTTAGTAGTTTCTCTAATGATTCTAAGTGCTCTTTTCCAGTATAAACGCTGAGAACCAGCTCATCTGCGAATGCTGTTATAGATTATGGTAGTCCCTGCAATAACATTCTTGCTAGTATAGATAAACTTTGGCTAGACGTAGCATTTTTTGAATCAATACGTCTTTCTTGTATGCGGAACCTAAAAAGACATGTACTTCCAACTGTTTGGATGAAGTCGTATTTTAAAATATGATGCAGATATGTCTAAAGTTGAGATCAGATTTTTCGATGAATACTATTAAGAACATCTTCAGTGGACTGAAATGAAATAGCTAAATATGGAGCGTAGGTATTAATTTTTGTAAACTTACAACAATCCTAAATTTCTTCGAATTTATTTTTCGAACCAGCAACATCGGGGATGAATATTCACTAGTCTCCGTCTCTTGAGTTATATTTGCCCCAATTAATTCTTGCAGTTGTTTATCCAATTGTGCCCGAACGGCTACTGGAACAGGAAAAGAACGCCGATTGAATGTTGCGTCTTTATCTATCCTAATTCGATGCACATAGCCTTCGAAAAATTCTATATAACTTGCAAAGTATGAAAATGTATCTTTATATTTGTACAAAAGTTTATGAATTCCATTGTTTAATTTTGGGTTAATGTTTAAAAGTATGCTTTTTCAGACTTATTCTTTTTGATGTTGGGTTTACTACCAGAATTGTACAATCATATTCGTTGACATTTTTACTGATAATTCTACTAGTCCGTATTTGTCATGTAATGACTGTAGTAATGAACGTTAAGAAATACTGATTGTTGTTTTTCTATTATGTTCTTGGCCCTTACATAAAGAGAAAATAGATCTTCGGAAGAATTACTATGTGCTTTTAAACGAAAACGTCAGCAGAGTTTTGTTCGCTTACTTGATTTATGAAAAATTGCGAAATTATACACTTCCCACTTCCTTCATCTGGTTTCCTTGCTTTCTAATAAAATGTTATTATATTTTTCTGTAGATCCAATTATGCTTGTAGTCTCTTTAACAAATGTTGTTCGAAAATTGAGAGGATATCGTTTTGCCTAGTTATCCGGAAATTGTGAGCGAATGCTGTATTTCCAATTGTGAATTTGATGAGAGCAATGTAATTCATTTGTACCAATTTCCCTGCACTTACCTTCACTGTTTTTAAATGAGGTATTAAAGTACAATTCTTTGGTACTTGATTTTTTGGACCTAATCGAAATGGTGCCGCCATGTTATGACGTAATCAGTCTTCCGACTGCTTGTCATTGACATACAAATGGTATTTGATTTGTTAGTATTGTTAAAAAGAGATCGCAAAAATGGATCGAAAGAAATAGTAGAAGTGGTGAGTAGCGTTTCTGTATGCCTTAACACGTCATTTAGTTCGTTTTTTCATTTAAAATTGATTTTTACTTTTAATACTTTTTAAGATATTGATATAGTTTGGTAGCTGCAACACTAATTTATATCAGCTCTTTTTTTCATTTTCCTGATTAAATTATAAGATATCTTCTAATAATGCTCTTTAGAACTCTTGTATTTAAAAAGAATTACCTCTTTTTTCTGTAAATAATGTGGGTTTTTACATCCGACAATCGTATATTTTTTAATGAATGCTAGTGAAGTATTTTTCAAGAACTTAAAAGCACATGAATTAATAGTGCTCGTTACTGCCATCTGTTAGCAATTTAACGTACTTGTAGGCCGTGAATATATTGAATAGTTTTAATATGTCATTGTATAAAATAATAATAAAAGCATGTAAGAAACAAAAACGTGAACAGCCTTAGGTGAGAGTATAAAAAATTAAAAGTTGCATGCACTAACCAACTGAGTTAAATTTACAAGATATCAACAGTTGCACGAACGAGCGATAAGAAGAACATTGCAAGTTAAGACTGCCCCATGTCTATGTTTCGAGCAATTTCTGTTATTAAAAATATGTTTTGGTGTTTAAACTTATTGAAGTGTGTTCTGCAGATTTGTACATTAATTATTTCGTTAAGTGATGAAGTAAATGTTCTTTCTCTTTTTTTTGTCTTCAAACTTCTGAATAAGGAACGTAACATAGGGAGAAGCATATAGCTACGGAAATACAACGGATTGATTTCGTCAAACCTATCAGAGGATGATTTTCGTTGTATGACGTAGGAGATTGAATTCTCAGTATTTCATGCAATATTTCTACGTAACGGAAAACCGTAGCTCTGAAATTTGAAAAACATTATATGTTATTTAATCCGATGTACACAAACAAACTGTAAAATATATAAGGACGGGTTAACCACGTCCTTTGTGGACCGGTCCTTCGTGTTGTCGCTTAACTCTCTCCTTTTCCTTGATATTTTTTGTTATTACATGTTCGGCCTTCACAATTTCCTTTGCAGTTTGCGTCCTTGGGCGTACATTGTCACCACGGGCTCGGGACGCCGTTCCTAATTTCCTGAATTTGAATTCTTGTTCTCTAATTGCCAACATATTTCTGCTGCATGTCCTCTTTTGAAGCACACTGCACAGACTGTTACAGTACCGGGGGCGTTTTGACTTTTACATCCTTCTTTTCGTAAGTTTGTTTCCCGCTTTTATCCCCTTGCTTTCTGTTGTAGTACTTTTTATTTCCATTTTTGGTACTCCTGTTTTAGACATGTATTATTTTTAATCACCATCAAAGATAACTCGGATAATTTGTTCGTAATGCCTTCCAAATTGTTTTGTGATTGGTTTACTATGTTTGAATTAGGATTAATATGTTGTATTTGATAGGCTGGTTAATCTATGATATTTTAATAGGAGTTAGGTCTGGGGTTACAGGTTGACTGTTATACCATGCTAGCATGGGTGTTTGGGGCATTGTTTGTTTGGCTTGACATTTCTTTGTTTGGTAATAAGGAACTTCGTAGGATGGTTCTTGTCTTGGTTTGGTAATAAGGAACTTCGTAGGATGGTTCTTGTCTTGGACATGGTAATAAAGTTCGTATACTAGAACTAGTTGGATAAAGTTGATAATGTAATTTTTGGTCAATCCTAATGATAGATAATGTATCTTTTGTTCTTCCGTTGCCTCTGGTATGTTATACCTAATTGCTCTCAGTTTCTTTACAGAATATGAATCAATAGGTTCGCCTTGCTGCTGCTGGATTGAATTAACCTCCATTTCGGTTTATATAACGGAATTTTGGGTCTGCATAGGTTAGTCAACTTATCCTTTAATTGCTGATATGTTGTTTCCTCCAACTAGTTCTGGGACTGGATTTGGAAAACTAAATCCAACGCTGTGTCCTCCAGATATATAGGTAACAAGTCCTTCTGTTTGCCGTCGTCTCATTGTTGTTATGATGCTAAATGTTCGAGAAGCATGAAGAATCTTTCTGGGTCTTCTTTAAGATGACCTTAGAATTTCGTTAGACGAGCAAAGTTAAAAGATGGCTTTTTGCCGTTGTCATATTTTGCTTATCTGTTTTTGGTTAATATTTGAATCAAAATTGCCTTTCCTAATACCGGATATAGTTATAACTGGCATTTACTAGTAACATTTAAATACGATTTTCAATTTTTGGCCATTCGTTTCTAACAATTTGCTTTTAACTGTTTAATATTGTTCATTTTTCAATTGATATGTAATTCTTGGTTGGGCGTTCGTAATTTTTTGGTTGGTCTTTGGTCTTTTGGGCTTTTGATATCTCCACTCACTAGTGTGGAGACGAGGTCTATAACCACGTAATGTTCTTGCGGTTCTCTCACAGAGTACCTTAGGTAGAGCAAGTATTACACTGGTTTGTGGATTTTAGCCCTTAACCAAGTTTATTATAAAACGTGATAAATGAATATGTACTAATAAGTTAACAGAAATAGCGTCCCGTAGTCGAATAATTACTGTGGCTTTTACAGATGTGTTCTCCTTGTGTGGTGTTCTCCAAGAAAGAATCAGGGACAGGGTGCTGTGCCAGAAGCGAAACCCTCTGTGTGTGCAGGATGATACCAGAAGCGAAGTCCCCATTATGTCCGGGAAGCAGCAAAAGCGAAGCCCTCTGTGTGCTACAATGCTGAGTAGGTAAAACCACCAACAAAAAGGTGGTGCAAAACCACAAAAACCACAAACAGAGACACTAAGTTTTATTTGTTTTCTGTTATTTAAATGTACACAAAACACAATTTATAGCTCAGAGGGTGGTAAGAACAACCTTGCACATTTCGTTTATTGTGTTCAGTAGTGCTGTAATATATGTATTAAAGACTGATGTTAATAGAGAATGCAATAATTGCGGTGTTCGAAAATGTTGCTTTACAAATCATCCAATTAACTGGTTCATAACATATCTACTTGTTGATCGCAAGGTCACGCCTCACATCTATATTATAGCCCATAACGCGAAAGCATATGATAAAGTGTTTATTTTGAAGAGAGAGATTCTCCAATTGTACCGAAATTCATTATGGACGGTTTGAAATTCTGTATACATTGTATGAAAAGCTAATAATTATGGATTCTCCAAATTTCCTCGCTATGCCTCTTTCGCAATTTTCAAAAGTGTTTCATTTGAATGTAGTAAAAGGTTCCTTCCTGCCTTCACCTATTTAATTCATCTGATAATATGACACATAAAGCAGAAATTCCAGCAATTGAGTATTTTCAACCAAATCATATGGCTCCTGATGATAGAGATAATTTTTTGATTGGTATAAAAAGGAATCGAAAACTTCTCTTGTGTACGACAATGCACATGAGCTAGTAAAATATTGTATGGATGATGTGAATATATAACGAGAATGCTGTTTGCTACTTCGTGAATATTCTCATCAATTGTCTAATGTAGACCTATTTACACAAGCCATTACAATTGCTACGGCGTGTCACATACCTTTTCGTCAAAATTTTTTTGTGTATTACCCACTACTCAGGTTTGCTTGAAAACCAGACAAAAATAGCAATGAAAAGGTTACTTCTTTCCGATAGGCTGGAAGGTTTTGAAATTCAACTGAGAGGTAAACCATATGAATAGGGTGTACTTAAAGGCTAACTAGTAGATGAATATATTGTATCTTGACGTAAAATCTTTGAGCTTTTTGGCTGTTGGGAAAACGGATGTGAGTACTGTTTTGAAAAAAGGCGCGCATCTATTTTTCCAAACGGTAACATAAACGATACTATGTATGCACGTTTTGAAAAACAGACATATAAATAACTTGGATATAAGCTCATATACACATGAGAATGAAAATTTCGGGTAGAAATATTTGAAGATTCTGATTTAAATATTGAATTAGAAGAACATCCTCTAAGTAGAATGCTCCTCTGGAAGTTCGAGAATCTCTATATAGAAGACGGGTAGAAACATTTAAGTGTCATGCGAAAGAAACGCAGATACACCTGTTAAATATTTTGATTTTACCAGCCTTTATCCGTATATTATGAAATACGAGAAATATACCGTAGGACACCCGAAGGTAATGTAGGGTGAAAGATGCCGTAACTCTGTAGAACTTTTAAGCATGGATGGAATTACTAAAATAACTATGTACCCACCTACTAATTTATATGTATCAGTTTTGGGGTATAAAGTGGTGGTAGACTTTTATTCCCCGTATGCATAATGTGTACTATTCGTATGGACGAAAATAATTACATATGTGTACATGCCCGTGAGGATCGCTCTTTTATAGCTACTTATGTCGTTGGTGAAATATGGCTGACTGTTTGTAAAGGCTAAGAAATTATTGATATACAAGAGGTATGATTATACGTAGTGGAACAGTACAATGTTGACAAAAAACACAGTTGACTTTTTACAGACTACGTGAATACGTTCCTTCCTATTAAACAGGAAGCCTGTGGGTGGCAGAGTTGGGTACAATCAAATGAGGATAAAAATAAATAAATAGATCATTATGAATGACATGTTGGAATTCAATTGCGAGAGGATTCTATCCAACTTACAATTGGGTTACGCGCCGTTGCTAAGCTCAGTCAAAATCCTTTATGGGAAAGTTTTTGTCAGGATCCGCACAAGACTCAGATATCTATTTTTCGTGATTCACACGAGTTATTTGTAAAATTAACGGAGCCAAGGACAATAATAGTAAATTGTTTTTGCCAATCAGGTGGTTTCGGTTAGGTGGCGCTACGCAGAAGAGTGCTACTGAAGCAAAGCTAATTCAAAAGTAAATGTTGTCATAGAAGCGTACAGGACTGCGCTTAAAATTATATGGAATAATGGATATATTAGGTGAGAACTTATTATATTATGATACGAAGTGTCATTTTTGTGAAAGTACCAAACAAGAAGAAAAAATATAGTTAAGCGATTTTTTAGGTGAAATAACTGACGAGCTCACTTCATTTGTCGATGGCGCATTCATTTCACACTCCTGTAGTGGGAGACTCAAGAACTACGCCATGACAGTATAATGTTCTCTTAAAAATGATGAAGGAAAATTAGTAAAAGTGAAGGGGATTACTCTCGATTATAGCGCTTATAATGTTAATTTCGAAAGCATGACCGTTTTCGAAATGTGAATAATGATGATCATAATCAACAAGAAGTGGGACAAGGTAATATGCTTACGGTTCACTATCCTACTAAAATTAAACGCAAGCGTCGTTTTGATATTGTGAGTGCGTGTGTTGGGTAGGCTTATTAAATAGCATATAAGAAGGGAAGAATTATTCGAGACAAGTTTGACTTATATCCGTACGGTTATGAACATTATTAAGCAAACATGTTATGGGAGCACCCGTTTACATGTATAGTTAGCGAACCTGCCTGTTGCGGGAAATCGGCATTTGTTTTAAGTTTTAAAGGATTTAGATAAGAGAGTGAATATTTTCAATTTTGATAAAATAATAAAGTGTAGTGGATCTGATTTTGTACCAGATATTTCACCGTTATCCGCCTAAAATGAGAAAGTTGCAAACAAAATTTCATTTGATCCTGCGATTTCGAATGTGCAGGATATAGCATTAGCGGGCACTGAGACGTGTTTAATTATTATTGATGTCCAATGCATATAGTGACAGTGGAATAAGTGCCCGTTTTACAAATGATCCCCACCATAACAAATGTTCTGTTATTTTAATTTCACATAAATTTATTCCATCAAGGACGTAAAGCAATGGATATTAGTTTAAATTGTAAATACTTAGCTTTGTTTAAAAATCCACGTGATTATCAGCAAATAGTAATTTTAGCTCGACAAATTTGTCCCTCAAATTGGCGCGCCTTTCAGAAAGTATATGAAGATCCAAAATATCTACCTCATTTTTATATGGTTCTAGACTTTACGCAGAGTTTGGTTCTAGAGTATATTTCTACTCTAGAATGATGATATTTTAGAGCAAAATGATATGCTCACGAATAATTATTCATGTATTGTGTATGTGACAAATGTGAACGAGAATTTAATATATAATGAAAATACCAAAACATATACGATCAAATAGAGCACTGTAAGAGGTACTGCATACTACTTGTCCAAAATTGCGGCAGACAATTGCAAAAGCTTCAGACGGAAAATAAATACGTGTTTTATTTAATGTTTTACGTGGTAAATAAATGTTTTACGTGGTAATGTAAAGCTTTCCGAACCTGCTCATAAGAAATTAAAGCGATATAAAAATTCATTGCGAAGTATGGCCCGACACTGAACGCTTATTTAAAAGAAATATCGTCTGATAATACAACAAAGTTGTTTTCTTCCTGTTTTAATTGGTAGTTTATTAAGTGGAGTTTTTTATCTTTGGTAAACTCACAGTTTATTTTCGTTATTCAAAATGAGCGTATATAAGAAAATGCTGTCAAATACACCTGATCAGTTTCAGTAAATAGGAGAACACGAATTAAACACACGTTTATCTAAACTGGATGGGGATATGTAAAAATTCTATATACAAACCATATATCTGACGATGAAAAGTGGGTTTTATATAGAGAAACTCTAGGTAAGTATATTAGTTTCCGTCTAAAACAGCGTGAAGATCTCTCCATACTAATTGTTCCGAAATGAAATTATATTATTAACAGTACTAAGTATAATTCGACACTCTCTGATCCTGAATATGCTACTTCTGACGAAGAAGCAGGTAGTGTACAGCAGAGGAAAAATGAAAAAAAAAAGAAGAAAAACTGTTTCGAGAGCTAAGTAGTACAACCAGCTACGTGTTACGAACAAATAAAAAAAACGAGTCTCAATAAAATACTTGACCTAGAACTGAAGAAAAAAGGAGAAAATAGTGCTCGCTGGAAGCGATTTGGGAACAACCCCTATTTATGAACGACTTCGTAACCAAGGTGGAGCGACTGCTGCAACAAACACTGAATCAACTGTTATTAGGAAATGGGACAGGGAGCTAATTTAAACCAGATATTGCGTATTATATACTACAACTCCAAGAAAGTAGAATCGTTTACAACAGTAAATAAACTGTGCAATGCGACAGGAAAAGATCCTAAACAAGTTCTTGATAATTAGTTACTAAAATAAGATAATTATACATTGCACAGGCCGAGTCGTATTCGATATGCCCGAAATTGGTATTCTGTAAATAACATAGATGATCTTTGGGAGGCTGATTTGTTGGATTTACAATCGATAAAGAAATATAGCAGTAATAATTATTTTATTTTAACAATAATTAACTTTTTTAAAATGTATACTTGCAATAGCATTACATTCTAAATCAGGTAATAGTCTCACACGTGCATTTGAACAAATACTGAAACAAACTAAACGCATATCACTTGTTTTACAAGCCGATGCTGTCACTTAATTTAAAAATTCTGTGTTTTAAAAGTTACATCTGAAATATCAAATAGAACATTGATTCACAAAAATATCTGTAATTAAGGAGCGCTTATTGAACGATTTAATCGTACATTAAAATATCGAATGTGGAAATATTTTACAGCGAATAATTCATATCGCTATTTCGATTTGCTATATAAGTTTGTTAAAGGGTATAACGCTTCTATTTACTCTAGCACTCAGCTGAGACCTGACTCAGTTCACAAAGGAAAGTGGTAAAAAATTGCGATTGTACAAATAAAAATTACAAATATTAAAAATTAGCGATATTATGCGAGTTAGTAAACAAAATTTGCTATTTCACAATTGATATATTCCAAACTGGTCGCAAGAACACTTTATAATAGATCAAATTATTTTACGTAAACCCGTTCCTGTCTATTTTAAAGAATTTACACAAAATATATTAGATGGAACCTTCTATACAGCAGGGCTACAGAAAATAATTGTACCAAAACATAAGCAGTAAAGAATATAAAAAGTTCTCCATAAGCGTCGACATAGGGAGCAACTTCAATATTTAATTTGATGGAAAGGATTCTCTTCAGCATTCGATAGCTTGATTCCTGCTAGGAACGTTAAAAACTTAAGAGTAGTACGAAAAAAGAAATTACAAAACGTAGAAGCATGAATCAAACAGATTTATATGTATTAATGTCTTCTAATAGTTCTAACAAATGTTTTCCTAATAACTCAATTCCTGAATTTACGACTAAATTGCCTTTCCGAATTTTACTTAGGACTTTCCGAAATTATATTCCCACTTTATTTCACAAATGTAATAGAATTCCCAAATTCAAATGTTAGCATCTCGTTTCCTGGTATGAATTACTTCAGTTTATCTAGTTTGTTTAAATATATTTTAAACAATGCATCGAAAGAATTACCAGCAGAACATCTCCAACAATGTAAAACTGAATAATTTAGGACCGGGGAAAGGTATTTGGAGAAAACGTCTGATTGCCCTGGGATAATAATGTTTATACTTATACTACAATGAATAAATTACTGGTGGGTAGTAAAAACCAAGCATACTTACAATTTCCACCTCAATTGTATACTTCTATTTTAGAATTTTAGCTACTTTGTATACTAACACTTAATCGTTTATATTAGCCCAATTTATTAAAAAGGAGTAAAAAAGTTCCACAGTTTATTAATTCTGAATATGTTCCACATGCTTATTCCACTAGCGAAAATCTTGTTCCTATGTTGTATGAAATAAAAAGCCAAACCCAGATGAAAATACAATATCTCACTTGGGGCACACTACTTCAGAAAATGTTCCTGAGGAAAGAAAAATGGAAGCTGCCACCACACACCCATCAGCTACAAAGCCGAGTCTTTCTCATGTTAGAAACAAGCTCGATCTTTCCAATTTTCGAGCCAACAGTGTTTTCTTCTACAACTGAAATTTTATTTGTCTATTGTGACATTGTAAAGTGTCAATATTCAGGGGATATTATGTCGCGTTTACTTCGTGTTATTTATCAATATTTTGCAAAAGTTCAAAATAATACCGTTGCTCACTATCATTTTGAACACATTTACTATATGCCTCTGGCTTCTTTGTCTTTTGAAACAAAAGAAATATCATTACGCACAGATAAAGGTAAACTTATTCCCTTTCAAAGTGGAAGTAACGCTTCTGTGGCTGTGTCACATTGTCGTAAAAAGTGAGGGTAACAACTTAAAAAACAACATAGAAGCACCTTATATCATATTAGAACGAAACTTTTTACACAGTCTCAGTCTTATTTTATCTCTCTCCGGGTAATTACTATTTTTCATAATCTAGCGAGAGAAAAGAACGATGAAGTAATACAATAAGAAGAAGAACAAGCGGCGATGAAATGAGATATGGCATCCCCGCATACTATTGTTGATTATTACGTTAAATAGGCACAACAGAGGGGTGTAGCTTTAGATCCGTCTACATTTTATCGTGGACGTCATTTCCAGAGGCGCTATCGTTTGGGTTCTTTATTTTCATGTATATTTTATTTTATAAACCCTTTGTTTGTGTCTGGTATGAAAGCTGTAGGTCGCGAAGCGTTACGCACTGGAGCACCTATATTAACACATGTTGCCAGTCAACAAGGCATAGTAGGGGATGTAATTCGCATACACGTACGTGAGCCGACAGATAATTTAAGTAAGAAAGTACATGCTAGAATAGATAATATGGTAGGATCTGGTTTAAATATACGTATGCGCAAACGCAGCGGTCAATCATCTAGCCGTAGTAAACGTAGAAGGATCACTCAAAAAATTTAGAAGGAATGAAGAAAAGACCGAAACGGAGGAAAGAATAGAAAGAAAGGACGAAGCAACCCAAATCTTCAAATTAAAACAAGGGGAGGGGAAAGAATAACCCTAAGGGGAAAAGAAAAACTCGTGCAGAAGACGAAGATCTTCCAGATTGAAGAAACGTACTTTAAAAGGAAGTTCAACGATATTTTTGCCTAAATTAAAAAGATAATATGGAGGGCGTATCATCGGATTTAGTTTTTTTCAGACACCATGTCTTCCGTCAGCCATTTTAAGTAATTATGAAGTACGACACCCTATTGTA
This sequence comes from Lepisma saccharinum, assembly GCA_022664845.1. Lineage (NCBI taxonomy): Eukaryota > Metazoa > Arthropoda > Insecta > Zygentoma > Lepismatidae > Lepisma > Lepisma saccharinum. The sequence goes on along the minus strand of JAGDQP010008015.1, from coordinate 35,875 downwards.
TCCCTCGAAATTTAAAATATTATTGAGTTTGTTAGTCTTGGCGTGGATGAATCTTATCGCGACCTTTCTAAAATTCGATTAGAGCTTGCTGTTTGTTTACTCCTACCAAATGGCGATCCCTTGAAATATAACGCAAAGGACAAGAAGTCCTACGGATTTGTTAACAATATAATACATTCGCAATTTACTCAAATTTGCGTGTATTCGATTAACACCCTCGTCACACAATCAAGTATTAATTATCATTATAAAGCAATTTTGGAAACTTTACTTAATTACGGTAAAGAAGCACTACATACACATCTACCACTTCAAGGGTTTGCATTGGATACAGTAGAACATGTAGCTTCTACTAGTGATGATAACAATGCAGGATTTAAGCAATGCAGAGCACCTTTCCTTTGGGCTCCTGCAAATGCAAACACAATTACGAGCTTGTAAAATAGTGTGTATTTTTCCTTTACATGTTGATTTTTTGTTCAAAAAAAATTATTAGTTAACAGGGTGCAATTGAAAGTCATTTCTACAAATGATTAATTTTAGTTATTCTGTGCGTATGGAGATATAAAAGTAAAATTAATTATTAAAAGAGCCTGCTTACACATATGCAATTTTAAACTAAATTCAACATATTTCCTAGCGCATAGTAAGGTCTTTACTAAAGGAAACGCCCAATATTATTTTAAACTTTACGAAATTAAACCGGTCACGATTGCTTCAGGACAAGAGACTGTTGTACTAAATAATATTACAAATGCAACAGTCCCTATCTCTTTACTGTTTACAATAGTTCGGAATGAAAATTATAATGGGGCTATTCATAAAAATCTATACTTTTTTCACCATCATAATTTAACATCATTTTCGTTATATGTAAAAGACCAATTAATTCAAACGTTTCCATTAAAAGAAAATTCTTGTGGAATCCTACTTTCACCACGGTTACTTTTGAGGTACCATTAACTGGAACAAATATACACCATGCGGATAAAAGACATTTAATTACACACCATATGTTTAACAATGCGTATTTTATGCTTCCGTATCTTTTATCTCACTGACGATTTATCACAATTGAGTATACCCGAAAAAGATGAGGTTCGTATTGAACTTAGCTTTAAGAATGCCCTGGACAAGGTTGTTACATGTCTTGTTTACTTATTGTACACACTCAGTTGAAACTACTCGAGAAAGAAATATACTCACATTTTTTATTTCACCTCAAAATGAAAAAAAACTTTAATTACTAGACAATTAGGTACTCCCACCAGCACAGCGGAGTTTTTTCTTATTCCTCTAGCCTTTGTTGCCAACACAGATCCTTCTACTTTGCCGGGTGAGCATTGGGTGGCTTTCTTCATAGACTAAAATAAACATGGGAATTATTTTGATTCCTATGGATATTTTCCCATTCGTCTTGAATTTATTAAATTTTTAAATGTTTATTGTAAATCTTGGACTTATAATAAAATACGTTTAAAGAGTTTAATTAGTTCAGTATGCGGGGGAATATGTTTGTGTATATTTACTATGCATGTTTGAAACATATCTTAATCTCAAATCATGCTTATTATTTTCTTCAACAAATCAGGCTATTAGTGCAATGTATCCTTGGACAGTTTTTCTCTTCTTCTAACATTTTATCCAATGATGAATAATTTAACAAAAGGTTTAAATTAAAAAATTCTTACTTCAAGCCCTAATGTACTGAGGCAAAATAGAAAAAAACGATGAAAAAATATTCACCCTTTTGCATTATTTTATATGGTTTGTTATTTTTAACAAAAATGTGTTCCTAAAGATGTGAAGCAAATGAGTAATTAATTTTGTATTTGTTTTCATAGGTATTTTCAAGCATCAGGAAAAAATAGATAATCATTTTGATGCGGCACCTACTTCTACGTTTTCTGATCTCTACTATACTCCCTACCCCAATATATTCTTCTTCTTCTATTACAAGAACTGTTGCTGCTGCTGATTCTACCTCTAATTCTGATAGAGGAACTAATACAAAACGTAGAAGACCAAAAAACCTTCCTTTGTCGCACTTCTTTTCACTACGGAGCAAGCTAAGCACAACAACTACAGCGGAGGAGTCACACAAGTTAGCTAGTGCTGTACGCAGACAATCTATTACTCAAAGCATAGGAGAGCTGTTAGGTGAACCTTCTGCTGTCCCAGCTAGTTCAACTCTTTTTCAACATGAAAATAGCAGTACTGGAAAACACACACATGAAAAAGAAGAAGGCTAAATAGGTGCTAATGAAGAAGAAGAAGGCTGAAGTCCCACTGAACGCACATCATCTTCTGAATTTCGAAAACACCAGGAGCATTACAAAGACTAAAATCCTCCGCTTTTCCAAGGGATAATTTAAAACCAAAATGTTTACATTATGAACAGTAAGAAGAAGCTACATGGGAAAACGAATTGGATTTTAGAAAAGTGTAAAAATACAACTGTGCATTGTTTAAATGATAATGTTAATTATAATATTAATATTAGTGTTACAAATATTATAGTTTACAAAGTGGCTGTGGAAATGTTAGTATAAATTAATTTTAACCTATTGTCATCTTTTATATTTATTTTATAAATATTTTTCTTTTCTCTTTCTTCAAAATAGGTAGTTGGTATTCTATTGATATGGAAGGGAATCTTCAAAGTCAAATAAGCGCTCTAAACAGTGTATTTCCTCAAAAGAGACAGACAATAAGCAGGAGCAAGAAAAACAGAAACAAATGCTCACAAAGAAGAAGCATTATGTAAATTATCCTTGTACTTTTCAAACTGCTACTGGTAGATCTATCACTCCTACAGGTGGTTCTCCTGATAATGATGATACTAATACTAATTTGAACTTTTCCCCAGATAATACCTCGAAGAATTCTCCAGTACGCGTTGTAACTCGTCAAGAAGTCAATTTCATAATTTTGCAATTCATCGTCAAGTGACAAAATTACTTGAATCCACTCATTTTCAAGCATTTCTAAAATATCAACTTGAACTTCTCTTTGAAAATATTCTTTAATTTATAGCTTCACATGCACTTTGATAACTGTTCAATAATTCTGCTATTACTTATCCTCTCTCTGTACCAGCTAATTTAGCAAGTGCACTTGTTCATAGTATTGCCCGGCAAGATAGAATTCCTATGTTTGTGCCCGATTTAAGTAGCCCGAATATTTACGAATGTTTATTGCTCCACCCCCAGCTTTATAGGTATTACGATTTAACAACGGGTTAATTCCATTTTGCGTTTTAAAATATTAATTTACGGACTTTGATATCTGAACCACGCTGTTGATGACGACCAGATTCCACTGAATTTGAAAATTGTATACTCTGTAAACGTAGCTCAGGTAAACAAGTACTTCGAGAATTGTCATGTGGATGTTGCGTTTGTTGCGCATATGTTTCAAAATATCGCGATTTTTCCTACTAAATCATCCTCTTCTGACACCTTCTCCTGAATCGTCTTCCGACTCAGTTGATAAAAGTGAAGAAGAAGAAAATGAATCATTGTAATTTGTTCCTTCAATTCATTTGCTATATTCCATTCGTGTAGTCTTAGTAATATTAGTGGTATAGGTAAGTAGTAGGAGTAACAGCACAGTTCGTTAGTATTCCTTCTCTTTCTCTCTCATTTACTTTATACTCCCGCGTACACTTTTTTCTTTAGTCTGCAACGTGTCACTGACTACAGCGCAACAACATGTCTACGTAACCGCTCCTCACTTCACTGCCAACGATACTACCTGTTACAGCTACAACACCCGGTACACAAAAAAATCATAATTTTCATGGAATTTTCCCCGCTAATAAATTGAGATTAATACCACCTTTGACTTCAAATGAAGTACAAGAAGCAGAAAAGGAAGAAGAAGAAAAAGAAAATGATTTGTCAGTCAATGAACCAGAGAACAAGAAGAGGAAAATAATGGAAAAACATGCATTACAGGGAACTTCAAATGAAATTACAGCATTGAATACGCATTCCTTACCTGCTACTACTACTACTGCCGCTACTACAAAAATGCTAAAACCAACCGAACCGGCTCTGCTGCCAATCCTAATATTACCAATGACTTGGGAACTGGATTTGCCTGGAACACGAATATCCATTTGTTATTTACTTCATCGCTCGTGTTACCCTTGTGTGTATTATTAGAAAATAAAACTGGTCAGCAGCATGCTTTTATTCTTTATCTGAAACTTTTGATCAGTTTTTTTCTCATCAATACACTACAAAGTCTTACTGATTTGAACAGTGTTTATTCTCGAAGACGCAAATAAAAATTTCAAGTGAATTTACCTTGAATTAACATTTATACTGGACGTCGCCATCTTGTGTTTCATCCGACTAATTCAACTTTCTTTATACAAACGATATAGTGAAGTGGAACGCCGACGAATTGGTGCAATTTCAAAACCTCAAGTATGTATTGCATTGTGTGCTTAATTTGTATGCTCAGTTCCACCCTCAAGTTCTCGCATTTGTGGAACATTACTTTTCACTGCCTCCAAGTGAACGTCACCAATTTACATTACCTCTCAGTTTAAGAAAATTGGCAATTACAAATAACTATCAGCCTATTCTCCCACTTATCTCTCCGTTTGTACCAGGACATTATATATATGACACCATATACTTTGATATAATCTTATATGCATTATAATATAGACTATAAGAATCACTCTGACTTCAAGCTTTCATAGGTAAACATCTTCATCTTCTTCAATCAACATGGAGCCTGAATTTACATTTTCACTGCAAAGAGGTATGAAAATAATTGTACGAAATATTCATGATGAAACAGAAGTTGCCCATGAAGACAAAAAAAATGTGGAAATAGTGCTGGTTGTCGGAAAAGTTGATCAGTTTATTCGAGATCTTGGATATCTTTCCGATATTTTCATGCGCAGATATTTCACTTGTGAAGCTGGAAGTGATAGTACGCCAATTGTTACTGTGTGTCTTACCAATGACTTTGTTATTCTGGTGAGTGAATGTGGTAGAGGGCTCACTCTTCAAATAAAGGATGGATATAAAACAATTACACTCTCGAAGGAGGACTTTCAACAAATTCTTGGACTATATCTCCCAATTTCGGGTGCTTTCTTTAAGCGATTTCACTATGCTTTCCAACATTTATAATTTTATTCTTATAGTACACTAAATAATGTTTTAAAAACGCAACAAATTCTGCTCTTACTCTTACTACTTTATTTTCTTTAAAGATTTTTATTTGTATTTTCATATTATGCAACCAAGTTATTCTAAAATGTTCAACAGCATAATTATATTATGTAACCAACTCATGCTATACTTATTGTAATACTTTATGTATTCAATTATATTATGTGTTGTATTTGTTAACTTCTAATAAAATTTAGATGAAAACAAATACTTTCCGTTTTTGATTGTGTCTTTAAAAAAAACTTTTAAGGAAAACATTTCACTGTTATGGAAGGTTTACAATGAAAGAAAACAACTTGTTTTTAGTAAGTTACAATTTATATTTTTAAATTATCATACCTTAATTCATGTAACAAGTTTTTTATTTTCTTTTTTAAATATACATATATTATTTACCTACCTTAACTCAGGAACATGCGTAAATATCTCTTGATGAGTTTTCGACATATTACGCATTCAGTAAGAGTATTTGCACAAGAGTTACATACAACAACTTGTGTACACGGTATAAAAGCAATATTTAACTTTTCTTTATAACGAACGTTGCACAGTAATTCAAAAAAATTCTTCCTCTTTTTCTTTTTTCTTTTACACGTTTATTGTCCTCTATTTCTTCTACTGCACGTGTACTTACTGATGCTATGCTCTCATGCTGCTGCTGTTCATGCTGCTTCTTCTCCTCGAACGACTTCTCCTCCTCCTCATTTGTTGCCGCTACATCCTCAGGATCTGTCAATGAATTATTATATTCCATTACATGTGATAATGGAAATGCAACTATATTATCAGACTGTTTCGCTCCTTCCACTTCTTCTTTATCAAATGATATACCATCCGCATCCATCAATCGCACATATACACACTCAGAACGCTTCTTTGATGCTCACCCCAGTCTGTTTCATCAACATGCCACTGATGCAAATGTATGTCACAATAAAAACATGTCACTATGACAACCCCATTTTCTTTAAAACAGCCCTGCTGCGGCTAGTTCTGTTGGTTGCACTGGAACTGACTTAGGTCAAATTGTTTCAACGTGTTAAGACGGGAAGCATAATTAACATATTGCGGGTTTCGAGTGCACAAATCTCTACGCTGTTTAAAAACTCTTAGTTCTCTTGCTAAACGCTCTTTTGTAGCACTATGATCGGACTTTGACATATTCTCTTCAGTAACTTCTACACCAATTACATGAAAACAATTGCTCATTTTTTGCTCGCCTCTTTTTCTTACCATTCACGAACAACAAATGAAAAGTGAAAAGCATGGAATAAATAAAAAACAAATTAAAGAAAATAAAAACAAGTATTTTTAACAAACATATGCTGCCAATGTGCCTTCTTCACTCATTAGTATGCGCACACAGACACCCACCGCCGGAAGTCTTCCTGCTCACACAGTGGTGCAAACCCACAATTATCGTGCTTGCCAGTACTATACAAATAATCAAAACAAATCAAGACCCGACAAACCATACTAAACATACAACAAAAGCAATAACGAAATATGCAGTTTTGCTAACCACAAAAACATGGTTGCAAACTCAATACAAAATAACTACCATTAAAACATTAACTTTTTTAAAAAAACATAGGGCGTTACAAACACTGAATAAATTATGCAAATTAACTAAAAATAGGCCCTACTGTAATATTACTACGTCGTTGATTGCTCTAAATTATTTTCTTCTAGTGTCCGACAGGTTGTACCTTCCCTAATCCGGTACATTCTTTTTGTTCGTTCGGAATTCCAAATGACGTCACCCGCATCATTGATTCTCCGTTTTTTAAATAAATGTCTGAACCTGTTTTGTTATGTAGTATTTATATTTTTATTCTTGAAGTTTAAATTCTGAGGATGGATTCATTTAGTGTAAGCGGTCTATTCTTGGCATAATTTCTTCCACCTTGTTTTTTTTTGCCGATGATGACCTTCCTTATATTGTACTTTCTATGTATGGTTTGTTACTTAAGGAATTTTGGGTTAACGTTTATAAGTAAATGAAACTATAAGGGAATCTAGCAATTTGAGCGGCTTTATTTTATTTCCACGTCCTTTTTTTTTTTGCTTTTATTTGCGAGTTTTCATTTGTTTTAGTGTAGCGTCGTTTCCGTTCTGCTGCCTCCGGGTTTGAGAGTGAGAACATCAACCATGTAATTCTTGACAAGTGAGCGAAAATGCACCGTTTATTCATAATTCTGGATTTTGAATGAAGAATAAATCTTCGTTGGTCCGAATTCATTCTAAAATTCGTACAAGCCACGTTGGAGCTTTTAAATAATATATTTGCGCTCCATAAACTTTTATGAGTAAAGTAATCCGGAAAATCTTATTAGGCCTACAGGACATTCGACTCACAACTTCCAATCAAGGAGTAAAAATGATCATCCATAAATACTTCCACTGTAAGAAGATATTTCTTCATATTCGCCTGCTGTTATTTCATCTGTGTTTGGAAATATATTTAATGGAAGAAAATACGATGACAATGCAAGGCTAACCTCTTTACCCTCTTCGGCTCCATGGAACATCTTGGAGGAAACAAGGTATATTTATTCAAATTTCAAGTAAGTCAGTAGGAATATTTTTTGGAAAAGCATTTGTGAATAATCAGCATGGATATTACGTAATTCTGAAACAGTGATGCGAAAGAATGACTAATTTTTAGAAGACTGAACATATTTTTTGAATGATGTAGCTTGAAACTTTATTAAAAGAAAATGTAAATTTACTGTGCAATAACTTCAATAATTTCTTCAAAAATATAATTACTTTGCAAACATAAGGTCTTCATTTGAATAATGTGTAAACGGTGAGAGTTTGCTGATTTGCGTGTAAATGTGTAATATAGGTAGTCCATCTTCTTAATTCTTCAGACAAGTTGTATTTTTCGTAACATCAAGTTTGCGCAGATGGAATGGCTTGATTAATATTTGTTCGTCTGCTGTCGTGTGTATTTGTCGTGTAAATTTAATTTCCTTTCATTGGCGTTCTCCGCTAATTGCTTTTAGTACGTTGTCAAATATTTTCTAGTGACTTTTTTCCATTGAAAATTAATCAACCCACTACCAGCAATTGACTTTGTAATATATGTAGTCATTAAATGTCTGCACAGGTGTTTTTCACTATCCTTCACTTGTAAAGTCGTGCATACGACACACATTGAACTCATAAAGTGGGTTTTATTAATACTTTGTTGAACTTGAAGTCATCTGGCAAACTATGAAATATAAAAATAGTTTTGCGTGCAAATATAAATTCTTTTGAAACCTTGGAACATAAATTTGTAGTTCTGGTACTACCGTTTTGAGTAAACATCGTCTGCCTTCAGAGTATAAATAATTTTGCAACTGCACTTTGGTAATCAAATTGGAATACTGATATTTTTCTAAGGTGATATTGAAAATTTGTAATATTTAAATATTTCGTTAATTTGTTTCTGTGAATGTTGAAACTTTGTTACAAAGTAGACATGTTAGAAATGGAAAGAGAAAATAAACACCCCTTTACCAGTATCTTAAATATTTGATTTTCTATTCTCAGTTGTTGATTTTAGCAAGGTATTAAGAGTTAACCTTTAATTAGCTTTTGCTATGAGATCGATGAGTAGCATTTGATTTTCTGGTACAGTTTAATCCATTTAGGTATCAGAGTCTTTCTATGGTGCTCAAACGTGCTAAGTTACAGATATTTTCTAAAGTATTTTTTTTCCTTTTGATGTGGCGATATTTCTATTACGATATCTAGTTTGCTTTGAATTAATTTGTCACTTGGCGAGCATTTGCTTTGGGAGATGAGTGCAGCATTTTTTTTTTATCTGGCGTGAAACCATTACAGTGAGTTTTTATTAGGGGAACCGATGATCTACAATGTTTATTATTGATGTTCTACGAAGTGATATATTTTTATGATGGGTGAAATCCTGAGGAGATGCAGTGTGTTTCTCTTAAGTATTATTACGAATAATATTACTGTGGCTTGCTCATAAAGAACAGCTTTTTCTACGATGTAACGATAGTTCCCAGCTGTGTTGTTTTATTTTGACCTGGTGCCAGGCAGAGTACCAGTCATGGGACATTTGAAGTTTACGTTTATAAATGCCAACTAACTTTAAAATAAATACCATATTGCAATCCCTTCTGTGCTCCTGCTGGAGATTGTTTGATGGAAGGAACATTTTTGGCGTTATTTTCTGTTGTGTAAGATATGATTTTTCCTCAGTGCTTCGTGACAGGTTGCAAAGTTGATTATAATGTATTAAGAAATTGCTCGCTTGGGATCTCGTAGGTGGCCATTGACTGGTGTCTGGCCTACCTACTACAAGCGGTGTGGCGCGTGTTCACCTTTTTTTTTCCAGCTGGTTTCCTGTTTACTAGAGTTGAGGTTTTCCGCTGATCATGTGATCTGTTCCAGTTTAGGGATCATCACAAAAACTAAGAATTTTATGAAAAAATAGTATAAATTCAGGCGTAATTATATCTATTTAATATAGATTAGATGCCCAGACACATCTTGGACACCCCCACCCCGGAAGCCCTTGAACCCCTCCCAAGACCAACTTCTGGGTACGTGCCCGCTTGGTAGGTCAACCGAGTTATTTTTCTCACCAATTGTCAACGATACTTCAGTCTACTTGAGCTTCTTCTTATCACCTCGTGCTTTGTTTCTTCCAAATAAAAATAACAAATGTATAAAAATCAGTATGTGGTCTCACTACACAACACAGCCACAATCTTTCAGGAAATAATTCTTAGTTTCAACAACTGAACCATTATTGAATTACCAAGAGATGAATATTACTTGTCAATTCGAAGGGTACAGCTCAAAGGCAAGCCTTTCCCACTTCTTCCAATTCTTTTAGCCTCTTGCACAAGTTCAACAAATAAGGAGACTTACGTCACCCTTTCTGGTTTTGAAGCAATTGAGCTCTGCGATTCTACTAACAATGGCGAAGGCTCCGAAGGTCCATTGTAGCATCTCAGACACACAGACAACCATTTTTGTAAAATAGGTTAGCAACACTAACAACTGGGATGCTTAGGGATGGGAACATTCACATTATTTTTTCTCTCCCTTAGAATAATGTGTAGCTATGCCAAGTTTGATGTAGATACTTCCAACGGTATGTCACAAAGTTTAAAACTTATTGTTTAAAATAGGTTGGCAACACTGAAAGCAATAGTACTTGACGATGGGAACACCCACTTTTTATTTATTTTATCGAATAATGTTTCTGACAAATTTTGTGATGCTTCGTTTAACGTAATGGAAATAATTTAAAAAAAAATATATAAAAACAATGATTGGCAACACTAACAGCTACGTGCTTGGGAACGCGGGCATTAGCAGTTTTTTTTTTTTACCGTATGGAGTAATGTTTATATCAATTTTAGTGCAGATAGTTATAACGTAAAGGAAACAATTTGAAAAACTCCATTTAAAAACGGGGTTGGAAATACTCACCCACTATACTATTCAAAACGGTTCCGGCAGCTCTGAGCTAGTCTAACCAAAGCATCTCCAATGACACCTCAACAATCTCTTTAGACATTGTAGTTTCTGATACTTACTTTTTGAATACGGCGGGACGGACGGAAAAGCGGGATGGTAAGATCTCTTTTTATTAGCTACACTGTGAAGGGAGCGCATAGAAATAAAATACCTAAATTTTATTGTCAAAACCAGTATCCTTTTAAAACTTAGTAAAGACTAACACGATTTTGTCTTTGTTCACAAAGAGAAAGACAATGGTTAATTACTGAAACTGCCATTCAGAAAACGCGTTTTTACACAATCATAAATATCTCGATCAATTCTTTAACATTGTACTTGGATCTGGAGCGCTATCAGAAAATTGAATAATGAAGCTTGAATTAATTAGAATATGAAAATTAACCTGCTTCGAAAGATCACTAAAAATAGGTTTAGGTATTCCCTACTCGTGATAAGGTAGTCCTATTTGGAAGTAATAAAAGCTGATATGGGCTTTCAAAGCAAATATTTTATTTCAAGAATGTAAGTCTTGAAACAAATTTAATAGCTGTGTTTGAATTTCTCGAGACATTCGAGGCAACACGAGACTTCATAATCACCAGTTAGTCTCGTCTCATCTCGTTTCCGAGGATCATCTTGTTTTCACGTCTCGTCTCGTAGGTAAGACTATGCAATATGTATGGCTTTTTCTAAACTTCAGGAATTGAAGGTTTATCAAAACTGTATATTTGTGGGCTGTCGAAAAACTTAACTTTAAAACAAATTACGTGTAAAAATTAACTTTAAATTGAGCCATGTAAAATGTAAATTGTCTATGAGAAAAGAGAACGGACAGAGAATGTCTCTTTCTTGTTTCAAAGTACTATCCTGACATTTGCTGGGACTCGAGTAGGATTAACAGACACAGGAGTTGAACCCACCTTCTCGGATTGAAAGCTGAATACACTTCAAGTAAGCCAAGTCTTTAATTTCAAGTTTTGCGTTCTGTAACTAATACGAACTTTTAGATTTTAAAGAAATAAATCAAATATTTAGAAAGAAATACTAACTTGTTTTCTCAAATTTCAGCTATAATTTAATATATATATATATATATATATATATATATATATATATATATATATATATATATATATATATTATGCCACCTCTCACAGTAAAGCCCAATCCCGTGGTATACGTGAACACACTGAAGAAGTACTTAGATTCCGATGATCCCGGCTAAAGTTATTTAGATTTTTTTTCAAGTTTCGGTAGGTGTCGGGATAATACTTAAGTAACTCTCTGGCAAAATCCTTAGTGGTAATATTTGTGGGCTGAGGTCCTGACACCTGCTTAATGATCACATCTGAGGGACGATAATATTTCCCAATGAAATGAGTTATTTTCAGCTGCATAGAAGAGAACTATGGAAACATGTTGCAAGGAAATTACTTTCACAGACCAAAGATGTTTCTTCAAAGCATCGTTTTCAATCCTATCTTGCTTGTCAACACCTTCTTTTCTTCATGTTTCCGATATTACCGAAATAGTTCACAAGAACCCCTTCATGTTTCCAAAGAAGAAAACTACGACAAAATGTTATTTCCGCCTTTACAAATACGTGAAAAGGAACTTATTTTCTACATGGATTCAAGGATTTCATAAAGCGTAGGGAGGTCAGCTGCGCGACAGCATAAATAAAAATACTGTTTTGTTAAAGCAAAAACGGATACGAAATCTAGCCACACTTTCATTTATATGAAGGAGAAAGTGAAATAAATGCTTTAACTGGAACGCGCAATTAATAATAAGCAAGTAAGGATACTACAAACTCGATTTTTTGTTAAATTTTGAATGAGGTCATTAGTATATGAAATAATTTTGCTTATACTAATTATACATTCATTTAATCTATTAATTTTTAGTCAGTCTTTGATCTTCAAATAGAAATGACACAGGATTAACACTGTAAAAATTATTAATACGAAACAATTTATTGAATCCTTAATACCCAAGCACACAGTCTACGGATCTTAGAAGTTCTTTTTTGAAAAGCACAAATAATTTTTGTTCAGATATTAAGCAATCAATTATGAATAGGGTCATAAATCAATAATTTTTACTTTTTACGAAAATAAATCTGAAATATTGTGTGCTCTATTTATCGTAATTATCAACAAGTAATTATTCCAATTCCCACGGCTAGTGACAAATTTTTCGGAGCACGGATTAGCACTTGGGACGATTGACATGTCTGAAAATTTAATATAGTTCAGCCCATCTATTTTGACTGAAATATATTTTTATTTTTTCTTCTGTTTTACTACGAGAATAGCAAAATAGCACCTTGTAGATTTTCACAATACAATGGATGAGAAACAAATCAGGGCTTACAATACTAAACAGAATCCTTGGCAGTCGCTTAGATAACAGCAATAAGAAGTGAACTTGAGCAAATGGAAGATACTTTCCAACCAAGAGGCATGGGCGGATTTATGGGGAGGCATGAGGGGAGAATCGCCCCCCAGTCATTTCAGATTGACTTTAAATGTTTCATTCAAACGATAGCTTTTAAGGTAATTGCTCCCAGGGTCTCTCTCGTGTCCCCCCAGGGTCTCTCGCTTAAATCCACTCATGCCAAGGAGGTTTATCTTATAGGAAACGTCCTCAGAACCAACAGTAAAATGATTGTGAAAACTAAAAATTTTATTTTTATTCTAGATCTAAGTACAGAGAATGTGTGCTGAAAAAGAATCACAAATGTTCGAAAAGAGAAGAAGTGAATTAAAAAGAAAACTAGTAGTAAACGCAAGGTTAAACAGACTAAAGACAATAATAAATGACAAAACATAACGAAAATCCAAGGAGTCAAATGCCGGTAATCACTCGAGCGTTAAGTGAAACAAAGGTTAATACATTTTGCTGAAAAAATATACTTTAGCTCCAGAGGTCACAATTTAATATTTTGTCATTCTTCGTAGTCGTGCGCTAATATAAGAAAATACATCAATCAAACAATTCTGTCCAGCTTTATATATTCATGTTGTCCTTCTCAGTACTGGTAAGGCATACATCTAAAATTTCTGGGCCTTCATAATTTTTAATTCGCTCATCATTTACATCCTGAACTCCGCTTTGAAAAACTCCTTATAGGTACCAAATTAAAAACAGAACCCCGGAAAACCCTAATAATTCAAACTACGGGTAATGAACTATGCACTCTAAATTTTAACAATCACTAAATTTTAAAAAGTTCAAATATCGCCAACTGCGTTATCATCAACAGCAATTATAATTATCAATCTCATCTGTAACTTTACTTTTCCAAAAATCACTTACTTAATTTTAGCTCTATTTATCATGAATGTTACAGAAATAATTTCAGTTCTTAATTCCACAGTTTTGATAAATATCACTATTTTTAAATTAATTTTAATTTCAACTTCATCCCAGTTTAAATTTTGGAACACTCTCTCCAGGACCGCAGAGAACAGTTTTGGAAAAATTGAATCTCCTTACCTTACCCCTTTTCCAACTTTAAATTTTTCACTTTCTTGATGTAGTCTAATAATAACAGATGTAGCAGTAGAGTAAATGTTTCGCAGTAACTTGATGTATGCACTTTCGATACCTTGATGTTCAAGTGATTTAAGTACAGCTGACAAGGAGACCGATTCGAAAGCCTTTTCAAAATCTATGAATCCCAAACATAGTGGAAGTTCATATTCATTAGTCCTTTCCATAGCTTCATTCAATGTTTGTATGTGGTCCATTGTGCTAAATCTACGACGAAATCCGGCTTGTTCCCTTCCCTGGTTAAAGTCTAAGTCTTGTTCGATACGATTCAAAATAACTTTGGTGAACATTTTGTATAGAACTGAGAGTAAACTAATTGGTCTGTAGTTTTCCACGCGTTCTTTGGACCCTTTCTTGTACAACAAAATGATAAAAGCGTTATTCCAACTTCCGAGTATTTCTCTCTTCATCAGGCACATCGAGAAAAATAGCAAGTTCCTTTTTCATTTTTTCACCTCCCCATTTAAACATCTCTGCTGTGAGTCCATCTTCTTCTGGCGATTTTCCGTTCTTCATCCCTCGAAGTACTTTATCCACTTCTTTCATTACGTCTGGGACTTCTACATCATTTTATTCTGATTCTTCATTTCCTAGTTGTTCCTCGGAGTAGTACAATTCTCTGTAGAAATTTTCAAATATTTTTTATAATTTCTTCCTTATTTCTGGTTACGGTCCCGTCTGGTCTCTTAACTGCAATTATTTGCTTTTTCCCTATCATGAGCTTTTTTCCCCCCCTGTTATTCGATAGAACGTAGTCTATTTCGTTTTTAGTCTCATTTGTGCCTTTCCATGTTCACTTCCTCTGGGGTGGTTTCTTGAAAAATGTATTTGAAATAAACAGTCCGAGAATCCCACTAACTTCTCTCCTCTCTTGTTTCTTTTGCCAATTCCAAAGTTTCCCACTTTCGTGTCACTGCTCTGCTTGGTTCCTACTTTCGCATTGAAGTCTTCAAATACAATTTTGTAATGCGATTTGATACTATCCAAAATCTTCTGTATCTCCTCGTATAGGTCTTCGACTTCCCCCTCCGGGTGTGAGGTTGTTGGAGCATACACTTGCATAATTTCCATACTGTACCTTTTGTTTATCTTTATTACTACCCGTGTTATTCTATCTGAAATTCCTTCAATTTCTGTGATCCGTGTCTTCAGGTCTTTATTAATTATAAAGCCAACGCCTGTCGGTTTTTCATTTTCTGTTAATTTGAAGTAGAACGTGTGCCCTGGCGGTAAGTCCAACTGGTCTTCATTCTTCCTCCACACTTCTGATAGTCCTATGATGTCCCACTTAATCCTTGTTAGTTCATTCTGCAATTCTTCTAATTTGTCCTCTCCTGCAAGTGACTGACCGTTGAGAGTCGCCACGTATAGGTCCGTTCGAGTTGCCGTGTCGATCTCCTGGCAGTCTATATTCCAAAACCGGACATTTTGACCCTCTGACTTCCTGAAGAACTGACCACTGTCGTTGCCAGCTGCAGTCCGTACTGCGGGCAATGAGTTGCTCCGAGGCTGTTTCCTTACTTGTACCATCTTGTGTAAAGAAAGGAGGGGTGCAGACATTTGACTCACCACGCTGTCTGCTAATGCGGGTTGGTGATCAGCCAATCCATGTTCGTTCGCCAAGCAGTTGCTTGGGTACTAACAGGCCACACGACGTGAACATATGGATTGGACATTAGGCGTCTACCCCGGTTGGTTTCCTTAAGCCTTAGCAAGAGAAATAAATGGGTCTCCTCACAGTTAGTGACAGAAGCCTTTTGAGGCGACAGTCCCTGCTTGCCGGTCCTGTCCCGGTTTTCCAGCCATAATATGTTTAAAAGAAAATGTTTTAAACAGAGGCGATTGTTTTAAACATTTTGTTTAAAACGTTTTGAAGATTTTTTTAGCCATGTTTTCTTAAGCCGTGTTCAATTTTTATTTTATTTTAGTTTTAGTTTTCTTCTGTGATAGTTTCAAATTATTTTTAAGAGTACGACGAAACGGTGTGTTTTTTCCAGTAAAACGTATGCAATTTGTATCGAGTGAAAACTAATTTCCAAAATAATCAGTATTATGGCGCCGCAAACTTACAGATGGAGACATAAAATGCGTTGTTTCAATTTCTTCTGTATCTGTTAAGTACTAAAAGCTGGAAATATTAATTTGCTATCAATAACATGAAACAAGGTTTTCATATTTCAGGTCTTTTTTCCTTATTTGTTGTGAGAAACTGGCAGGAAAACAAAAACTTCATGAGCATGTATTGGCTTCTATGATTAGATTGATTGCATTGCTCTATCTCTTTTCTTATGCTTATGAGGAAAGGGATAGTATTGAGTAACTGTGTAGATTTGATGATCATTTCTTATTCGGTGTTTGGAGTTTATGTCGGGTGGTAGAACTTATTAGGTACTCTTAGTGTTGTAAATAGAAAAAAAAATCGTTTTTTTCTACATTTCGTTGTTTTTTCAAGGCAGCACTAATACTGCTAACAGTAAATTCTCATTAAACAAAAATTACTTTCATATAGGTAATTAAGAAGTAATATAACATAATTAAACCCTAGATTACAAATATATATATTCCGGGTCTCTTTTTAAAAGATTGCCAACTTTTAAGAAAGTATTTTAAAAATTTCCATATCGTATCTGCCCGAAACTAAGCTTAAACATCATTCAACGCAATAGAAGTTTTGGGTGTTCCCGATCTCAAACAACCCAGTCGTCAGTGTTGCCAATCTATTTTCAAATTCAACTTATAGAAAAGTTTTTATTTATACAAATCTACTCGTGTGCATTGATTTACACTAAATTTGACATCCATGTTCATTAGGTATTGGGATAGGTCATACAGACACGCCAGGCACCATAGTTTGTCAGGGTTGTCAAACGAATAAAAAATCTAGATTTCATATTTGTTACCGTTGGACTTATCCGCATTAATTTACACCAAATTTGACATGTGCATTAGGTACTGGAAGAGTTCATGTGGGTACTTACGGCCTCGTAGTTGTCAGTGTTGCCAACCAATTTCAGAAAATAAAAAGTTTAATGGCTTCTATATCGTTGAACGTATTAGGATCATACTTTGTATTTACGTACTAGGATGCGACATATAGGTACTTCAGGTCCCACAGTTAGCAGTGTTGCCAATCAATTTTAAAATTTAAATATTTACTACTTCCATTCAGTTCGACGTATCCGCACCAAGTTTTGAGTATACATATTCGACACAATCGGGGCATACTGTGGTTGTTCCCTATACCCAAGTATCAGCATTGTCATTCTATTTTAAAATTCAATTTTTCAAATGACACCCATACTGTTACGTGCCGATGGCTATTCCTATACTTTCTAGAAAGCGCGTTTAGAGCCGCGGGACGTACCTACGTTATGCTATGCTTTGAAATAATACTTCTCAGAGCTCTATTGCAATAGACTCATTAGAAGAAACCTATATGTAATTGCTTGTTTACAAGAGTATTCATTATGCGTTTATATATCTCTTTTGAAATATCCATATAACATAAAATATTTATTGTTTCATTGTATATATTTTCATAGTACATGGGGTGAGGCTTGGAGCCCGGGCATTGTAGAGCAATACTATCGAGCTTTTATAATGAAACACAATGTACTACTAGTAATCCCAAACATCTGCCCTTGAATAGATGCAGGTTATTTTCCGGGATTTTTAGCTACAGATAATTGATATTTGCGGATGGTAATTATGATCAAAAAATAGATATTTTCCTTCAATAATACCGTAATTAAAAATTGACGTGTTGTATATACGAGATGGGAGCATAATTCGGTAAGAATTCATAGTTTCTTTCATTTTACAGTAAAGATGTCTTCGAAGTTGTATTTATCTCTAAGCACCTAAATTCCTATAATTCAAAATATTTCTTCATTTCCTTGGAGGTTTATTAGAATTTTATTACAAATTATATACCAAATAACTTGAATCCATATGTGCTTAGTTCCCTTATGTTTGTGAGGGAGAAGATATAGGAAGTATAGCAATGTGGCAATGAATGCATAAATAATCCCTTCATTTGCCTCGTAAGGCTGCAGGGAAACAAAGCAATAGAAAATTGGGATCAATGTATCAAAGCTTAAATCCAGTCCTGCTGATTACGTTGATTATCTGCAGCGTAAAACATTAAATACTTGTTTTGTAAAAAAAAACGACATAAAAAAACCATGAGAACGAACTGAAAAACTTTCCAAAAACTTCACAGAAAATAAAACATTTTTCTACAGCACTTTGTACTCTGCTTCTCTGCTGTTCGTTTATAGACTCATTATCAGTGGGTTACACAGGAAGGAAGAACTATTTAATCTGAACATATTTTACTAAAGTTAATCCTTCCGAAAATAACCCTAAAAGCCAAATGTAGATTGTGTATAAAGGAAATGGCAGGTCTTGTTGCCCGAACGAGAAAACATTTCAAGAAGTGTGATTCAAATCTCGGCCAGGACACTGAAGAATTTTCCTTCATTGTGCCCATGGCTGGTGGTCTGAGATATATCGAATTGAGTACCACAGTGTCCTTGGTATTCCTGGGCACTTTGGAAGGTAAAGGCAGTCGAGCGTTGGACTCCCCACCCCACCTCAGTTTGTGCCGTGTGTCGAGAATATGCTGATCGCTACCAAGTTTTTATTTTTAAGAAAATGTTTAAAATGTTTTAAACGTTTTAAACACTATCTTTTGTAGTCTATAAAAACGCGTATAAAACAAACAAAAAACATAAAAAAACACGTTTTAAACATTTGTTTTTTTTCATTACCATAATAAACTATTTCAAAATCATTCGCTTCTTTAGTTCTAAATTTAATATTTAGATCTACATAATTATTTATAGCCAATAAAATTGTGTGAAAATCACTGCCTGAATTTGCTTGCTTGAACTTTAATTTGCTTCAACATCAATACGTTTTGTTGCTAGGTTTACACAGTAAGAAATTGAAGCTTGTTTCAGTTGGGAATTCATTTGTTGTGATGGCGCTAGTATCACCAAAATATCAACATGCACGGCAGTGCATGAGCCAAGTTCTTCATCTTCACGACAGAAAACGTCAGCACTGCCAGAAGCATGTTATACAGGAACAAGAGTTTATGGCAAAATCGACGATTTGGGGGCCCCGTAAGAAAAAAGATTTTAAAGATAGGAATATGAGCTTTTGTCGTTAAGGAGATATGATAAATATGTGCAGATGTACAAAATTTCATATTCGTATCTCAAACTATGTTCTAGTTGTGGACCCCTGAAATTGCACATTTTAGGCTAACTGACTCACTCACTCACTCACTCACTCACTCACTCATCATATTGTTTAGGGTGTTTGGAGTAAGTTAGAAACATGAAATTTGGTATGAAGGTAGAGGATAATAAGTAGATAAAGGAAAAATTCCGACATTTTGAAAAGGTCGCCATCTTGGATTCAAAATGGCCGCCAAACCTAAAATTTCAAAGAATACACATCCAAAGCCTAAACGACCAAAGCCAGAACAGTGAAATTTGGTATGAAACTACATCATTGATAGCAAATTAAGAAAACTTTTTAAAAATTTGAAAAAGTCGCCATTTTGGATTCAAAATGGCCGCCAACCCTAAACTTTTAAAGAATACACAGCC
>JAGDQP010008015.1:0-11005 GCA_022664845.1 Lepisma saccharinum | reverse complement strand
TGTGAAATGGAGACGGATGAGCCAAGTTCCTTGGTGATAGCATGTAAGAGGAACAAAGGAACTTGGCGCGAGGTGGCAAGGTTCATGATCCTCAAGCTATAAGGGTGGTGGGGATCCTAAAACCCACTACGTCCACCGCCACCAACCCTAAGGCTGTTGCCAGCTCGCGCCAAGTTCCTTTGTTCCTGTTACATGCTATCACCAAGGAACTTGGCTCATCCGTCTCCATTTCACACCTTTTTAGGGCTAAAGAACTTGGCTCCACTTTTTGCACCTCTGGTGTTTTTGTTCGGATTACTTATTCTTCTCCCTCTCTGGAAACTGTAAAAATCGATCAGTGATGCTACGGTAAGTAAGACTTTGGCTGATACTTTCCTTATCTTCTACCTAACTCATCCCGACCTGAGCCAAAGATGCCAAAAGCTCATAAATATGATCCGAATAAATTATTACGTAATACGTATTTTTATTAGTCTGCCCGTTTGTACTGTCAAATAGTTTTCATTTATAGCCGAAGGAATTTCAACTAACTATTAACTTTTAATCATATTTATACTAATTATTCGCGAAGATAATATGTAACTGAATATCTAAAATCTCCGAGAATTACGTACAGCAGTTTTCTGACAATTTTAATATAAGCTAATCTACCAAGTCCTAACGGTAGTCTATCACTCTACTATTCAGATAACAAGCTACAGAAATTTAAGTTAGTCTAAAATGGTGTTTTTACACTGTTTTTTTAAGTTGAGAACAAATAATTCCTATTTAGAAAGGATTTTCCTAAACTACTATTTATGTACAATATTTTAAAATAGCAGTTACTGCTATCACTGCTACGAAAAAGTAGCCGTTTTAAACAGTGTATTGGATTGATAGAACAGAAGTCTATGTGACATTATTCAGCGCCACACCGCTTTGCGGACAACTTTCAACTTCTTTCCCGTTTTCCTTAATACAGACAAAATGTTACATAGACATTTGTCCGCACATACGATTCAACTGTTACTTACAATATTTTTGAGAGAAAATCTTTATGCAAATAAACAAATATTTATGGCGGAATATATTGTTGTAAATAAAATAGGTTAGGATGACATAGAGAAATCCCCCCTTCCTTTCCATTTCCTTGTATCATTTTAGAGAAGCACAAAATAAATACAGATGTTATAACTATTAACATTAAGGCAGTGCACATGCTTTCGTAAAGAAAGAGAGAAGTATCGAAAGATATAGTTATTATACACAATTCAGATGCATTTTACATAACTGGGCAGCCCGTCAAATATTCTTAATTTTAGTATCTTTTACTTCTGACATGAGTACATTTCTCGACAAAGATCATATAAATATTGGTAAACATAAAGATAGTAAGCCATTCATCTGTATATTACTTGACTGAACTGATCGTTATATCACTGTTTTTAGTAGTTCTCATGAGTTTCAGCGACTTCTTTGGTGGAAAGGTTTGTAATTAAGTTAAAAATTGCACCAAACATCATTCAGCTGTATTTGACTTATATGGACAGCTCGACGTATTCTAATTTTCCATTTTTCTTGAGTTCTGAGTAAATTTCTTGGTTCATTAGAAATAAGCTGGAATAGCCATTCAGCTGAACTTTAAATAATTTGACAGCTTGATCTAAGTTAGCTATCGCTATTTTCATGAATGAGATATTTGTTACCATGGAAACGTACAATAACGAGCGCAGCAGTGGGAGACACTTCATTCACAACATCACTGGATAGCTCGACAAAGTAAATAAATATGTTATCAAGATTTTAAGAATGTTTTGGTTGTGTGCTTATAGTAAAGGTTGTCATTAATAAAGGTGTTCTCATGTATTATTTAATCCTTTAAATGTTGGTGCCATGTATTTGTACTTGCTTATTTCTATGTCCGACCATAACATATTGTCTGGCGACTCGTGTACTATATTAAGTGATAGAATACGGAAGTATTGGTACATAACAAACGTACTTAACAATAGTACGAGGTTGTCATCTCCAATATCATTCGACCAGTGTTACCAGATAGCAACTTTCATATTTCTTTAATGATACGATGCTTTTAATGTTTTATTTTAAATATCTTTATGGTAATTAGCGTCTCTCGTCGATCGTTCGAATATTTGGTATTTTGAGAAAGCCACGCAAGGTTGCTAGTAGTGGTTTTATTGCGTTAAATGATATAATAATCGCTGGAATCAAAGAATGAAATTACGTATGCCTAATTATACAGGTAATTCAAGTCTATATTGAGAGTTATTAATACTAATCAATGCTTCTGAGTTAACGATTTACGATATTCATCCATACAAATGTAATATCAATGCCAATGCCAACATATCGAGGCTGATCAAATTGAAACATAAAATACCAAAAGAAAATATTAGTCTTATTCAATCATACGAACATATTGTCTCTTGTTGACTAGATACAGCATATAATATTGCGTTGTTTGATGGTATGCTATGCATGGCATGAATCATCGATAGAAAATTGTATTGAGTATTGATATTACGTAGAAAATGTTTGATAAAATATATTTGATATTTTGAATTTGTGTTCGTGCATACTGGTAGGCGTTCAAGATTTCAGTGTTAATTCCATAGGCCTTGTGTGAAATTGTTACATACTGCGATATTATTTCTGAAAGAACATGCTGAATATTAATCTCCGTAAATTTGTCTAATCTTCGGTAAAAGTGTAGTTCATTTACACATATTGTTTCTTCACATTATCTTGTGTCACTCCAGGAGAATACTATGCATCTGCGTCATCGCCGAATTCGAAGGAGTGGATCTTATTACTTTCCATGATCGAGATCTCTCATTCTTCTTGTCATCGTGAGAGTTATTCTTACTCACTTCCGGATAAGGTTTTACTTTGCTCTATCTTTCGACGGAGACCGACCTTGCCTTGGGATATTGCGGTTGTGCCAAATCCCCTCCACTACCTAGGCCTTGGACTAACGTTATGCTACTACAACTACGGAGAATTACAGTTGGTTACCTCTCAATTGGATCTCTTACAAGACTCGAGCCAAATCTAAGCCAGATAATGTACAGTCTGAGACAATAGCACGAGTCTGAGATTCTCTAAGAAATGAAGCAAATGTGTGCGAAACGCGTATCTCTATTAACTACAGAATTCGGTTTTAATATCAGTAAATTGAATTAAGAATGAACAACAGTATTTCGGTCACATCTAAACGTTTCGAAGGTGAACATTCATATAACGTCAACAATAGACAATGGACGAGTCAGCATTCTTGTAAGTAAACAGTCAAAATGATGCTTTTGAGTCAAAATGTTAACTATGTGTGTAATTGTATCATCCATAACCAAACTTCACACCAGTCTCAACAAATAAGATTGTCCCTAGAATGGTATATTACTAGCTATGTTCACAGTGAAGAGTACAAATAGGTGGAGATAGATCCTGAATAAAATAGTTTCAGTAAAGTCATAAGTTGCTGCACAGGCGACTAATGGTATGCGGCAACTGTGTGAACGAAGATAACAACAACTAGGAGACGGCATAGACCAATGATTTCTACCCTTTTAAAATATTTATGGTATACAAACCTATTGCAGTGCAGTGTGCCAATATATATAGTAATTTGTATATCAAGTAATAATGTGCATATATTATATTTGCCTTGTATTTAGTCATCAAACATCCAAGTACTAAAGAAATTATTAAGTATTGTCGTGGTCTTCAGACAGTCTTTGTGAACATGTTTTCGTACAAAAAAAAATGGTCCAGTGTAGACTCAGGATTACTTCTTTGCGCACATGTGTAGAAAGCAAGACGATTTCATTTTGTAACCATGCATACAATTCTTATCAAGCGTTTATTCTCGTAGAAGTGGTAAAGTTTCTTAGTGACTGAGGATTTGATCTTTGACAAATAGAGATTATAATGTAGTGCAAGTCGTGGTTGTAACTTTGTTTATGTCTTGGCTGTACAGAAAACACTGGTAGTTTAATTCAGTTGGTAAGACGCAGGACATTTAACTGAACAACCCTTGTTCATATCTCTAATCAGGTTTCTCATTTTTCTTTTGTTCCCAGTATCCGTGAAAACTGAATGATGATTGGGTTAACTTTCCAGGAATGCATCTTCAAACGTTTCACATTGTACATTGGCTAAATAAACTGACCATGAAGATGAAAATGTAGCAATTATTAATCCGCTGATTGTTAAAGACGCCTCTCACATCCAGTATGATAAGAAATATTTCGGCTACTATTACCATCATGGCTAGAACCAGAGGGCAGCGTATAATTTCTTAGCGGCTTGGAGGAAGGTCCAAGTGGCGGCGCGCCACTAAAAGCTCAAAGTTCTCTACTGCTAATAAACAAAAACATTATCACAAACGAGGCATTTATATAGTCTCAACGTGGGGGGTCTACTATAATCTTTAAATGTATTTACGGTATTTGACGTTATTACACTGAGGACTCAGTTTGATCCCCTGGCTTTAGGATTAGTTTTAAAAGATTCCTTGTACATATCGTGTTTGGCCTCGCTGACTATTTCACACATATTTGTACAATAGGTGTGAAAATTTTACTCATTTTATTTAATAATATCCCTTTCAAACCATAAGAACATTTTTGTATTAACAAAAAGCATTTAGGTTTCAAACTATCATACTACCTGCTTATATAGGGTAACTAAGGCGAATATCGCCATGAAGACGATATCGTCACTGAAACGCATAAACTCATAAACGCATGAGTGATATTTATCAAGACTTGAACACAGTTACCAACTGCCGCGAGGAAGCAAAGAGAAAGACTTGCAATACATGAAATTGCGAACAGCATGCACGCAATTTCCCAGTTTTTTTTCGAAATTGTTTGCATATATAAACTAGAAATATTAATTTAACATTGATTAATGAACTAGAAACAACTAGAAACAAGAATTTGAGCAGATGTGTGAGATGTGTGGGAACTAAACTCTGTTTCACTCCGTTTCGTGTTCTAGGTAAGCAGGCAAATAATTTGTATTCATATTTCCGATTTCCTTGTATTGGCGCTACGTTTATTTTATCCCAGGCGGGATTGAGCATTTTATTAATCACTCACAAAGGGTTACTTAGTGGCGTAGGTGTGTTTTCTACGGAATACTGCATTCTTAGTAAAGTGAATACTTGTATGTTTGATTTTGAGAGTATATACTCAACAGATAATTTATAAACATAAGAAAGAATGGACATTATAATTCAGATTTACAGCTAATTGAACTGGAGGTTGTTGAGAAGTTAACATACTTGCTTTCGGTCCACGTGGTTATGGGTTCAATTCCGATCGGGGTTTCTTTAAATGAGTGGTTCGGAGTCCACTTTACCAAACACACTAGATCCCATCCTTGGGAGATCACCATCTCATTTAGGATCTTACTAACCATTCATTTATTCATTGCAGCTCATTGATTGAGAAAAGAATAACATATGGAAGTTTCCAAGGAGGAAGAGGAGGTGAAACTATTTAAGAATAATATGTGTGATGCATAAAGTAACTTAATTCTTTGTATGGTTAAGGGTTTCACTTCTGTTTCAACAAAAATGATTGTGCTGTTACCGCCCATACAATTAATTTTATCTTATCTTATCAAAAAAATGATTGTCTTCCAATAAAGCTTCCAAAACCGGAAGTAGAATAGCCTATGAAATTTAAAATGACAGGGAGCAGTCATTTTATAAACCTCAACAGTAGAAATACGTTTTCAAACATACAACAAAGATCACGTCGTAATTCTAATGGACAAATTTAATTTACTTTCTTCCTGAGTCCTGATAGAAATCTAATATTCCTTTTATGCAATATTTAACACAGTATTTTCTTTATTTCTATAACTTTTAATTTTAATTCGAAAATCGATTTCCATGTTTAATAGAAAAACTATATCGATTTTTAATGAAAAATATTGCATTATTTAATCTAAAGAATCACTGCCGATTTTAATGTAAAATCTAAATTGTAATTAAAAAAATGATTTTGATTAATTCGCAAATCTGATTTGATTTTAAACAAAATGATATTTTCTGTATATCGAAACTAATTTCGATTTTTCAAAAATTGGTTTTCGGTTTCTAAATTTGAACATCCCTGCATCTACATGTAGAATCTTCGTGACCGGATGCATGAATCACCCAAGCCCAGATTACTTCTCTATATTATCTCTTCGTGTGCTAGAGGGATACAGGAATCAGAGCTAGTACAGCAAAGCTCTTAATAAATAAATTTCGTAGAAATTGACAACTTTATTCAGTATAATTGCTATTTTATCATCCAGACGTATGCCTTAGATCTCCAGTACAAACGTAAAGTACAAGTATATTCTGTTCCCTGCGCACATTGTTTCTTCAATGTTCGAGCCTAACTGTATCCTTATACATTTTACAGGTAAAACGGAACGCTTGAAATATCGCATTATTTCGTTTGTTGAGCTCATCGTCAAAGGGGAAGATATTAGGAAGGGATGCAGATTGTCTGCAACAGGGGTGAGGGTGTACAGAAGCAATTTAACTATAAGTAAAAGTAAACCATTTCTACTGAATGAAAATTTAATCAATCTTTCATTCCTTACTTTTACCGTCAACATCACGAGTATTGAAGAAGATTCTGATAATTTGCCGATAGGCAATGGCCTGTCGTTATCGCGTCAGTAGCCTGCAAAATAGCTGGATATATAGTTAAATGAAAATTGTGCTTTGATATTGATTATAATGATACGATCTTTCGAATAGAAATAGGTACTTATTTACGGATTGCCCAATATTTTTCGTTTATCACACCCTCTATAGGTCAATTAACAGTTTCCAAAATGTGCCGAATACCCACCATGTTCATCTCGACATCGACCACTCCAACATATTCAAACGTTTAGTATGAAGTAGCAGTGCGGTAAGTTTGAGCAAAGCCATTCTGACATTTATTGTGATATACCTCTAATCAATCCGTAGTTTTCTGAGTTCCATGACGTAGTACGTCATTGTATTGAAAGGTGAAGGATCTTGAAGAGAAGGTTCATGTGTCGCTTTTTCTGTAAATAATGCAATTTTGGATTATTTTCTTTATTTTTTATATTTAAATATTCTGTAAGTTACTTTATTAATATATGCATCCTTTATATAGCAAACAATGTTACGAATTTCCTGTGTTAATCGTACATAACTTGGTTGAAGGAATCATAGTGTATCAGCGTAATGATCTGAGCTCTGCAAAATCCTTTATTCTGTCCTGTCACTCACACATTTGAAAAGGGTACAAACATAAAATAATGAGTTGGAACTGTACTTGAAAATGTAAAATCACACAAAATGTTACTGAAAAATAAACAATGTAATTGTGTAAAAGTTACTCTTAAACTAAAAATAGTCGTGCCAATTTCTAGTAGAGATGTTTTCAATTCTGCATAGTTTATTTACACAAACTGACTCAAGGATCAGAAATTATGATCAACGAGTCGTGTTTTGAAAATTAACGATTTACTGAGCTTACAATCATGAATCCTTCAGCCGTATATAAGTGTAACTATGTTTCCATATGTTGGTAAGATATTTAGATCCTTATTCACAGAAATAAATAATTGGTTACCATTACCCAAAGCAGAAAAAACAAATGCTTGGTTTTCAACATTACATGGAGAATTCCTATTGTCATTTAAAAATTTATGGGCTGCAATTTAATTCCAATATATTTCTTTAGAGATTCAACTTTAACATATTAAAATACTCAACTGACAATACTTTAAGTTTCAACTGACAATTTAATTGCCAGATAATTTTTGCTGATCGTTTGTGTTATTTAAATCATCATTTGTAATGTTTGAATATTTTAGCATAGGAAAGTTTTTGAATCGTTGTCTCGATGTACTTGAAGAAATTTCAGGTCATATATTTGAAGTAGGGATTCTCTACGTTACGTTGAAAATCAAACATTTGTTTGTTCTGCATTGCGCACAGGAAACCAATTTTTTTTTCTGTGTACATGCAAACGGGCATGTGCATGTTCACGGGTAGAAATTTATTTTCATATATGGCTCTCTAAACGACTGTTGCTTTCTTCCTCGATGTTGGATCTGTTAACGGACAGCAGAATTAATTTACTGCAAGACACCTTCGGCATGCTTCCCAGATTTCAAAAATAGTCAGAGAAGAGTATATTCTAATGTTACACGTGTTTCCATACACAAATAGGTCACAGTACTACATATAATAAACTAAATTAAGTCATGTATACAGCAAAACCCATTGGTAAAATCTAAGTTACCAAATTGTAATGAGCACTTCAATATGTATGAAGGGTAAACGTCAATTTAAATCCGACAATTCCCGAGATTATTGCTAGTGTTTTTCTTAATTTCGGTGTTCATACATTACATTAATCACCCGCATTAAGAAATTTCGAGACGTCGATCTCAAAACAAAACCAATAAATAATCAATTTCGTTGAAGGAAACCAATGCCCTTTAAAAGTTGCCCTGCAAAGGTATATAATTAGAATTTGATAGGTGAAGCGACAAATTTGATGAAGGCAAGATTTGTGATAAAATAGATTATTTTTATCACGGCATATCATAAAGCTTCCAATTTATACTCTCAAGATCTTTAAAGATGGAAATCCAGTCATAAAAGGTGATGCACTAGTTCAGAATGATGTACACCCACTTACAATATTAAATAGTGGTTGGAGTTATAAAAAATAACTCCAGAAAAAAAAATGTTTCACTGTATACCTAATAGTTAGGTAACCAACATGACAGTACAAACACGCACCAAAAAGTGGCAAGCCAGGATATTCCTCTGTTTGGAGAAAGGAAGAATGATTATTGAGCATCGTTAAGAAAACCACGAGACAGATAAGCAGAAATTCAAATAACGTTAAGTTCTAAGAGATATGAACTAATGGAAACAAAATAATAATATGGACATCATGCAGGAGTCGTCATTATGCAATAAAACAAAATTTGTCTTGTTCAAACACACACAGAAACAGACAGAGATATAGATACAGAAAAAGAGAGAAAGCATGGAAAAAGACAGGAAAAGAGCGAAAAAAGAGAGGAGAAAAGAAGGAAAGACAAATAGAGCAAGACATGGAAATAAATGAAGTTTTAACGCTTATGAATACACAGTCTGCGCCTCTCCCTTTGCCTTCTCTCTCTCTCTTGAGTTGTTCTCCCTTTACGGAATAAATCTCTTTCAGGAGCAATCGCGGATATAATTTACAGTGCCTAATTCCTTGAAAAAATAATTGGAAATCTACATGTAGAATCGAAACGAGAACCTTGAGAACGAGAGTCTCACACGCTCTCTACTTAGCTACACAGACCACAACAAATGTGTTGTTAAATCAGATATTAAACTCGCTACTGTCGGCGAGTTACCTCTGGTGCCATTTCAAGTTTAAAATTTATTTACGGCCTTTAGCAATCCATGACTCAGGCCCCCGGTTCTATAAAAACGTTTGATCTGTAGATTAATATCAAGCAGGGCTTAAACCACAATCTTGAGAACTTAATGTTGCACCAACTAATTTCGAATATAACATTTTAATAATTACAACACTAATAAACTAGTGTTTATAAGAATTCGCAAAGACAGAATGAACACACCAGAGCTGAAAAGAGTCATCAGGTCAGTCGGGTGATTCGGCTCAGGTTATGGACCGCCACCGGGTCTAGGATTCGAACAGGTTCTGACCCGGTGATTCGATAAACTGGAGGACAAAGAAGAGATTTTAATTATTTTTCTTCCGTTTGAATTCTTTCAGAGGTGGTCAGGACCGGAAATGTTATCTGTTATATTTATGAATTTAGACAACACCTAGTAATATGACATTTATGAACAGACTACTGCAAGATCTAAACAGTTTTGGCCATAATTCTAGAGTTATGAGCGATCGATTAATTTATATTTTCGTGTGTTCTTTTCCTTTTATTATATTATGTTGGATTTATAAAAGGGTTGCTGCGAAGGTTTCCAAAGTGTGTATTGAATCTATTGTACGGAACTACTTGTGTATTTGAAAGGTTCTTTGGATTTACTTATAGAACATACTTATGAGTTACTTCAGGAAAGTATTTAGTAAATGAGAATTCACGCAAATAAATGTTAGGGTTATGCTATGGTTTACCTGCTACAAGATGTTGGTATTTGAAAAGTGTTGGCATTGTTGACAGCTTACTCCATTTTAGGATAGTAAGAATGTGGATTATTGCAACGTAGTGCTTGCCAACCTGGATGATGTACACACGTACCGGCTACAGCGCATTCAAAATGCTTCAGTGCGTTTTATATTTAATCTTAAACATTATGATCATCTAACATCTTATTTCAATAGGCTGCAATGGTTAAAAGTCTCACAACGACTGGAGTGGCATTCTTTAGTGCTTCTATTTAAAATTCTACGCGATCGGCAACCTTCCTATCTTTTGCAACGTTTTAAGTTCCTAAGCGATCATAACAACCGTGACACTAGGTCTCACGCAAACCTATTACTTTCTATTCCTCACCATAACTCATCCTTTTATTCGAAGTCCTATACAGTTTCTGTATCCCGTAAGTGGAACGGACTGCCAATTTCCATCAGAGACTCAACTTCATTAACAAGTTTTAAATCTATGCTTTACAGCTACCTCTTAGAGCAACACAACTAAGATATGTTTGAATAGTATTCTCTCAAAGCGTCAATTTATATCAAATAAATACTAGTATCCCTTCAGCTGTCAATGTAAATTTAATTGTAAGTCGATAATGTTAGTTTATATAAATTCTCATGGTGCTCATGGCATTGCATTTATACCTATATTTTTCGTGTATGTGTGTGTGTGTATGTGGTTAGTGAACTTTAGATTATCTCAAATCTGTAGTGTAGATAAGTTTTTGTTTAGTTTCCTCTCTTTTAGTTTTTGCTTTATTTTGTTTACATTTATGAATTTCGTTGTATTATAAATCTCTTCCATCTTATATTAGTGTTTACCG
>JAGDQP010008014.1:36656-64768 GCA_022664845.1 Lepisma saccharinum | reverse complement strand
CACGATATATATATATATATATATTGAGAAACAGGAGTACAATTTAAGAAAGAGAAAATGTAATAACGGTATTACTTCTCTTTGGTTTCTGGTTTCTTAGGAAACATAAGTAGAATGGCGCTACTTGGTCTCGTTTTAGGAACCTTCGGGTCAACGCTTGTAACCAGATTTAGTTAATTTTGTGTAACTAGATTTAGTTGCCTTTTTTTAACGACCCTCGTTTTTAATTGTAAAAAGCAGTATTATTTTTTAAAAGAGTATGAGCCTTTTTTCCAACACTTATTTAAAATAGCAGAAACGGCATAAAAGGCTATGAACACATTTTTCATCCCCTCTTTCGCAGCCCCTATTTAACATTGAACTTAATAAACATCATAAAAGAGTAAGGCTATTTTACGATGCCTTGATCACGGCACCCCCGACGTAACCCAAAGAATACACTTGAGGGTTGTTTTGAGTTTAATTAGAATTTAATCTATTTCACAAAATACTTCGAGATTTATTATAGAACCCTGAACCCCGGGCTCGAGCTAACCTATAGAACATGCAGTAGCAGGTTGTAGTAGATTATTTCCCAAGCCAACGTGGTATGGGTGGGTGATGGGGTGGCGTATTTGTTTTGGCTGCTGTAGTTATATTTTATAAAAGGCTATGACCTTGATTTAACCTAGCATAGTACACAAGGCTACAATAGCCGAAAATTAACCTCACAAATTACATGATATGCAGCAACGAATCTAGCAGAGATTTCATGAAAGGGTGCGAAGCTCTTTTTCAACCCTAAAAACACTACTTAAAATAACCCCCACGGGGTACGGCATCTTTTTTCATGCCCTATTTAACATAGCAGAAATTACACAGGAATATAGGGTAGTTACGTCCTCCAACACTATGAAACGGTACAAAGCTCTTTTTCATTCCCCTGCATAGCACCATAACAGAGGGTACGAAGCTCTTTTTCCAAACATTATTTAACATAACAGTGATTACCTTCCCCTCTTACCAACGCACGATAGCTGACATTTCAAAAAAGGCTACGAAGCTCTTTTCCCAGCCCCCTATTTAACATATCACAGCACAGTCGTCCCCGCCCACATCCATAAAGTACAAAGTATTTAACCTAATCCAAATAAGATGGACGCCCTCCAATAAGCCGCCGTGTCTCATTTGTTGCGGTTAGATTTCTTAAAGGCTACGAACCTCTTTTCAGCCCTATTTAGTATAGCTTTGTAATAGAGTACGAGCTGTTTTCGCCCCCCTTCTGACCCTTCTTTTCGGTTTTCACCTTTCCATACAACGACGATTTTTAATAGTCTATTTTAATGCGCAATAGAGCAGAACGGTTTCTAATTGCAAAAATGTTGTTATAACATTACCAGAAATTAGATTAAGGTACATTATCATGAGAAACGACAAAGGGTTTAAAAGGGGAAATGTTTCGAGTTATTTGTTGCGATATTGGGGCCTAATGGTTCATAATTGGCAAAATCTTGTCGGAATATTACCAAAGTTTGGATTTAGGTAGATTATGATGAAGAACGACAAGGGGTTTATAACTGGGGATTTTTCGATTTATTTTTGAAATATCGGGGCCTAATGGTAACTACTTGCTAAAATTTTGTTTGAATTTGACCAAACTTTGGTACTAGGTAGATTATGATGAGAAACGACAAGGGGCTTATAGAGAGGAGATTTTTCTAGTTATTTTTGCGATATCGGGGCGCAATGGTTCCTAATTGGCAGCATTTTGTTCGAACGTTGGATTTATGTAGATTATGATGAGAAACGACAAGGGGTTTATAAGGGGAAATTGTTTATTGATTTTTGCATTTATTTTCACAGTGATATGTAGTTTGGTGTGATAATGTCTAATTTGAAGTCAGTTTGCTAACTTCGACCCCGTGGTCGTGGAATTATAAGAATTATAATCCAATCTATTTTAGTCAGGGGATGTTAAATTTTAAAACTGTATGTTTCTATTGTTGCCGTTTCCGAAATATGGCGGTTTGAATTCTTCGTATTTTTTTATTTTTTGGGGTAATAACTACGAAAACCTCAAATTATGTTATTTTGTTCACGGTAATGCGGAATTTGAAAACAACTTATTTCTACCTATTATTGCTTCCAATATATGGCGGTTCGAAGTTTGTAGAATTTTCGAATTTTAGACGCAGAATTGAGAAACTCACAGACTATATGTTTTTTGGGCCCGCGATGCAAAATGTGAAATTAGCTTCTCTCTACCTATTGTCGTTTCCAAGATATGGGGGTTCAAATTTTGTCGAATTTTATAATTTTTTACGGAGAATTGACAAACTCGTAGATTATTCGGGGTGATGATGCCTTATGTGACATTTTTTCGATTTACCTATTATCGCTTCGTAGATACGGCTGTTTGAATTTGCCGAATTTTAGACAGAGAATTGACAAACTCGCAGATTATATGTCATTTGGGCCGGTGATGCAGACTGTGACATTTTCTTATATCTACCTATAGTCGCTTCCAAGATATGGCGGTTTGAATTTGTCGAATTTTAGACGAAAAAATTAGAAACTTGCAAGTTATATGTTATTTGGGTCGCTAATGCAAAATGCTGAAATTTGTGTTTTTCTACCACCTTATCCTTTCCATGATATAAAGGTTCGAATTTTCAATTTTTAGTAGCAGAATTGAGAATCTTTCATTTTATATGTTTTTCGTGTCTGTAATGCAGAATGTGACATTTGGTTTTTTCTAGCTAATGTCGCGTCCAAAATATGGTGGTGTCAATTGAGAAACTCTCAAATTATATGTTATTCGTGTCGATAATGCACAAAGTGAAATTTGCTTGATGAAAGCATCAAAGGTGACGGAGGAACTGCGAAATTGCGTCCCGAAATTTAAAACCAAATTTTTATTTGCTGTTGTATGTCCTCCGGGGCATTGCATTCAATAAAAGGCTATTTGCACTCAAGTGACTCTACGTTATTAAAAACCGAGATTGCATTTGGTAAAGAATAAAGACAAAGTGCATATAACGGGGCTTCCACTTGTTCGCGCGAGGGACTATTTGCATAATAAGCAAATGCACAAAACCATGAGTGCGTCTATTATTTCGCTGCTGTCACCAAGCTGCAGGAAAGCGCGTTAATTGTAATAATTACTATATTCATATGTATGTAGTTAAAATTAATACAAGACTCGCATTTTTCTAGCAATTACTCACCCTATATTACACACAAGAAATAATATTTTCTTTGTTCTTTGACGACGAATACAAGTTTGGTATGGGATTCCCTAAATTATAAAAAAAAATGAAGGTTACAGACCCGCCATGGTGAAATTCCACGCTATCTCCTCAAATTGTATGCTAGGAGTATATGAGTCGGTTCAAAATTTTCAAATTGTCGGCATTAGCGTGTAAATTTGCGAGTTTCTCAATTTTGAGGCCAAAGTAATAACATTCAAACCGCTATAGTGAAATCAAAGCCACGCACAGGAAAGCAAGCAATGTTCTTCAGTCTTTTCTCCTTAAAATACATGCTACAAGTACTCCATGTTGTCGCAAAGCCTGAAATACAGACATTTAACGTATAGTTGTGTAATGTTCTTCTCTCCAATACGATTATTTTCAAATTTCAATAACAGCGCCAAAATTATGTTCTAATGTCTCTCTGACCAAATACGAGCTCTTTACTTAAACAGTGGTGCTTTTCTCAATAACAAACACTAACTTACGAGGTAGTGTACTCACATTTCAGTATATAAATTCTTAGAACATTCCCCAATTAATTATTTTCTACCTGAATTACACAATAAAATGTCTCGTTCATAGCTAAATATAACCCCTCGAAGCAACAAAAGCACAAACTGCCCTAAAACAAATCTGTTGGAATGTTTTATTTAGCCAATCCAAGCAGCAAACATCTAATATTAAGGCGAGTTCTACCCATTTAGCGAAATACCATTCGATGGTAACAAATCCCATATTTTGTACAAACACTACAGGGACCGAATAATAGACGCATTCACGACAAGTCCTAGCGCGAGACGAGTTTAGTTTAGAAACCCTGTGTAATTTTAGCTTCACCGACCCGAACAGCCATATTGGGTAGTCATACTCCTAGAATACAATTTGAGGAGATAGCGTAGAATTTCACCACGGCGGGTCTGTAATCTTCTATTTTTTGTATAATTTAATGAATTTTATACCAAATTTATACTCGTCGTCAAAGAACAAAGAACATATTATTTCTTGTGTGTAATACAGGGTGAGTAATTATTAAAAAACTGCGAGTCCTTATTAATTTTACCTACATACATGTGCATATATTAAATTTTACAGTTAACCTGCTTTCCTGCAGCTTTGTGACAGCAGTGAAATAATGGACGAATTCATGGCTTTGTGCATTTGGTTATTATAAAAATAGCCCCTCGCGCGAACAAGTAGAAGCCTCGCTATGTGCACATTGTCTTCATTCCTTACCAAATGCAATCTCGGGTTTTAATCCCGTAGAGTCACTTGAGTGCAGATAGTCTTTCACTGAATGCAATGCCCCCGAGGACATACAGCAGTAAATGTAATTATGTTTTTAAATTTCGTATTAGACCTATATAAACCCGCAACTTCGCTGTTCTTCCGTCTCCTTCGAGGCTTTCATAAAGCAAATTTCACATTCTGCATTATCGACACGAATAATATATAATTTGCGAGTTTCTCAATTCAAACTGCCATATTTTGTAAGCGACAATAGCTAGATAAAAGGAATCGTTACATTCTGCATTGTCCACACGAATCACATATAAAATGGGAGTTTCTCAATTTTGCGTCTAAAATTCGAAAATTCTACAAACTTCGAACCAACATATCTTGGAAGCAATAATAGGTAGAAAAAAGTTGTTTTCAAATTCAGCATTACCGTGAACAAAATAAATAATTGGAGGTTTTCATAGCCATTACCTCGAAAGAGCGAAAATCGAAAAATTCAAACCGCTATATGTCGGAAACGGCAACATGTAGGAACATGCACTTTTCATATTTAATATTCCCGTGACTAGAAAAATGCATTATAACTATCATTATTTTACGACCACATGGGGCGAAGTTAGCAAATTGACTTCAGATTTGACATTAGCACACCAAAATACATATCACTGTGAAAAGAAATGCACACATAAATTGAAAATTTCCCCCTATAAACCCCTTGTCGTTTCTCATCATAATCTACCTAAATCGAAACTTTGGCTAATGTTCGGACAAGATTTTGGCAATCAGGAACCATTAGGCCCGAATATCGCAAAAATAACTCGAAAAAATTATCCTTATAAACCCCTTGTCCTTTCTCACCTTCTCTACCTAAATCCAAAGTTTGGTAATGTTCTAACAAAATTGTTGCAATTAGGAACCATTAGGCCCTATTGCGCAGGAAATTAGACTACTTACAATCATCTTAGTATGGAAAGGTGAAAACAGGGAAAATAGAGTAAGGATAGGTCAAAAACGGCTCGTACTCTTTTACAACGTTATGCTGAATTTGGCTGAAAAATGGTCCTTAGCCTTATGAAATCTAACCACAACAAGTGCGACACGGCGGCTTGTTGCAGGGCGTCCTTGTTATTTGGGTTAGGCTAAGTACTGTTTACTTTCTGGGTTTGAGCGGGGACGACTGTGCTCTGCTATGTTAAATAGGGTGCTGGAAAAAGAGCTTGGTAGCATTTTATGAAATCTCAGCTGTCGTGCGTTGGTATGAGGGGTAGGTAATTTGTGCTACGTTAAATAATGGTAGCAAAAAGAGCATCGTAACGTTTCATAGTGTTAGAGGACGTAACTACCCTATATTCCTGTGTAATTTCTGCTATGTTAAATAGGGAATGAAAAAAGGTGCCGTAGCCATGTGGGGGTTATTTTAAGTAGTGTTTTTTAGGGTTGAAAAAGAGCTTCTTACCTTTTATGAAATCTCTGATAGGTTCGTGGTTCTATATCATGTAATTTATGAGGTTAATTTTCGGCTTTTATAGCCTTGTGTACTATGTTAGGTTAAATCAAGGTCATAGCATTTTATAAAATATAACTACAGCAGCCAAGACAAATACGCCACCCCCTCTGCACCCGATACCACGGCGGCTGGGGAAATAGTCTACTACAACCTGCTATTGCATGTTCTATAGGTTAGCTCGAGCACGGGGTTGGGGGTTCTATAATAAATCTCGAAGTCTTTTGTGAAATAGATTAAATTCTAATTAAACTCAAAACAACCCCCAAGTGTATTCTTTGGGTTACGTCGCGGGTGCCGTGATCAAGGCATCGTAAAATAGCCAGTACTCTTTTATGATGTGGATTAAATTCAATGTTAAATAGGGGGTGAGAAAGAGGGGATGAAAAATATGTTCATAACCTTTTATGCCGTCTCTGCTATGTTAAATAAGTGTTGGAAAAAAGGCTCATACTCTTTTACAAAATAATACCACTTTCACAATTAAAAACAAGGGTCATAAAAGAGACTAAAAGTAACTAAATCTAGTTACACAAAAGTAACTTAATCTGGTTACAAGCGTTGAGCCAAATGATCCTAAAACAAGGCCTAATAGCGCCATTGTACTAACATAAACGTAACTGTGCTAAAATCACTTAAATCCATTTCACTGTTAATGGTGGCGAATTCAGTAACAAGTTATTCTATTATTTTCTATGATATTATTCACATTTTACCAACCCACCTTACTATACGATACTTCCCGTTCTGTAGTTTGTATTTGGTCTTTGATAACATATAGTTCTAAAGCACAGGGAAAATCTAAAATATATTTTCTTGTTTCTTTCAATATTATTCCACTCGTGTGCTAGCTCTATGACTGCTTTTTCCAAAAACTTTATCGCGTATGCAACACTATCCAAGTAATCGGTTTGGAAAGATGCAATTATATGTATATGAATACCTCGCTCGTCTAGTGTTTAGCATTACTGACTTATGACTCAGTAGTTCGGGGTTGGATTCTTGGTGCTGTCAAGGATATTTTTCTATGGCGTGTGGGGTCTGGAATCTGATACAACTGGGGAGCTACTATGAATTAAAGATAGTGGCGATCACAGTGATAGCTTATACTCTCCTCTATAAACCCGTCTGGTCAGGTTGGTAGGTTGACCAACTCTTTTCTCCGGGGAGATGTCACATCCAGTAGTGGAACCAATATGTCTGTGATTTATATATGTTGTCGTTCTGATTTATTGAGAAATAATCATTTTCTTCCCGTTGTTAGGCGTCGACTTCGGGCTCCCAGTTTGAAACCCTGTATTTGCAAAGCGAAGCGGAATTCGTCTCATGCTCAGATCAACTTGTTCTTTTTTATTATGACTCATGCTATCACCTCCGAAAGCATTAAACATTAATCCCATTTTTTAAAACAAGAATATGTTTAATCCCACAGATCGTGCTGATGTGGTAACAGTGCTCATATGCCCATGTGCGAGGAGGCCTTTCAACACTCTGTTGGTACGCGTTCCACTGCACTTTTTTTGTATTTTCTTTCAGTGCTTTCGTATTCAAATTGAAAATATACAGAGCGGTTATTCTGCTGATAAAACTTTATGGTTGCGAAAGTTGGAGTACGACCCTAGCAGATGAACATAAATTGCGTGTATTTGAAAATAAGACTTTCAGAAAGATATAAGGGCTGAAACGGGACGAGATGACTGGATGATGGAGGAAGCTGCATAATAAAGAACTCCACGTACTTTAAGATTTACCAGATGTTCTAAAAATAATTAAATCGCGACGACTAAGGTGGGCAGACCATGTAGCTCGGATGAAAAAAAACGAAGATTATATTCTATCCTGGTCGGAAGATAGGATGGAAGGAGACCATTATGAAGACCAAGATTTCCTTCGGATAATAAATACTAGACGAGATCTTCGAGTAGTAGGTGTTCTTGATGAAAACATGGCTTGTTGTTGCCCAATATAGAAACGAATGGTGAATGTTTGTTACTGAGACGATGAACTTGCGAGTTCATTAATCTATAGAGTTAGATATTTAGAGAGTTAGCATTGTAATAATCCGGTGGTTTGATGAAAATGTTTTACATTCGCAGCGTAAGCTTTGTAGTACCGTGAGTACTACAAATAGTAACATGTGTAAAATAGGTGACGCAATGTAAATAACCAGTGCTATAGAAACAATCAGACGATTATTCCAGTTTCGGCAAGGAATCAACAGACGGAGCTACCATCATTGGGGGAGGAGCTTGGAGGACCACATCACAAAAGGGCTATAAAACCCCGGCGTAGCCTTAAAATTCATCACTGGTCTGGGTGATCACCTCTATCCTCTACCTTCTCCTCGTACGCATTAACAGTCGGACTGGTGTATCCTTCTAACCTAGCATACACAGTTAGCTGTCGGATTGGTGTGAGATTCCTTAACATGTACACACAATTTGCTTTCGGACTGGAACAAACCTTGACTCACATTTAGCTGTCGGACTGGTGTCTTTCTTAGGCCCCAATTTACGTGTCGCACCAGTCCGATACCTATCCCAGCTCACTTCTAAGAGGCAATTCACCCTAGAATTCACCCAGAAGAAGCCATAAAGAGTTATTCTGTAACTCAACATATCTTGTAAAATACTCTGGTAAGGGACGCTCTTTTTGTTAACTTTATAAGACTTATATTTATTTTGTAATAAAACTAGTGATGGGTAAAAAGCCACAAATCCCGTTTGTCTACTTGACTTTAGCTTAACATCACGCTTAAAAACATAATGTTACTGTACAAAAGGCTTTTTAAAATTCTATGAATCCTAGACATAGTACAAGTGCATATTAATTATTCCTTTCTAGAACTTCCTTCAATTTTTGTATGTGCTCCATTGTGCTAGTCCACGA
This sequence comes from Lepisma saccharinum, assembly GCA_022664845.1. Classification (NCBI taxonomy): domain Eukaryota; kingdom Metazoa; phylum Arthropoda; class Insecta; order Zygentoma; family Lepismatidae; genus Lepisma; species Lepisma saccharinum. The sequence continues at coordinate 55,906 of JAGDQP010008014.1, read as the reverse complement.
CGAAATTCTGGCTGTTCCCTTATCTGGTTAAAATTTAAGTCTCTTTGAAAACGTTTCAAAATAACTGTCGTGAACATTTTGAATAGAACTGACAGTAAACTAATAGGTCTGTAGCTTTCGACGCGTTCTTTGTCAATTTTCGTGTACAACAAAATAATAATAATGTTAGACGATCTGGGTGGTATTTCGCTATTCCTCAGGCACATCGAGAAAAAAAATAGAAAGATCATCTTACATCTTTAACTTCTTTTCCTCATCAAGAGTTTAGTTTCTTCTGATATCTTGGTCTTTTGTTTCTTTTTGATACCTGCTAGTTTTTTTGCCTTCTCTCTTACTATCTCACTCAGTATTTTTTCTGCAGTTGGTGTCGTCTTTATCTTCTAACTCCTCCAAGTCACTGAATCTGTTTCTTAGTTATATCTTGAATGTCTGTGTTTCGATGAATTTTCCGGATCAAAAAATAGCGGTTATCATTTGATAAGCTTCTTTCTCTCAAATCTGGTATTTAGTTTCAGCTTACATTATATCATCCTATGTTGACTTGAGGTTTTGAAACTATTCAGAGCAGATACGTCTTGCGGAATTTCCATGTTATTCGATAAAATGTAGTGTACATCGTTTTCAGTCCCATTTGGGTCTTTCCATATCCACTTCCTCTAAAGACATTTCTTGAAAAATGTATTGTAAAGGAACAGTTTGTTGGCATCTGAGAATTCCACAAACTTCTCTCCTCTCTTCTTTCTTTGCCAAAATCCAAACTTTCCGACTTTTGTTTCACTGCTCTGCTTAGTTCCTACTTTTGCACTAAAACCTTCCATAAAATTTTGTGAAGCGATTTGCTACTATCCAAAATCTTCTGTATCTTCTGGTATAGATCTTCGACTTCCTCCTTCGTTTGTGACGTTGTTGGAGCATATAGCTTCTATACTGTAACTCTTGTTTATCTTTAATATTACTCATGCTATTCTATCTGAAATTCTTTCAATTTCTGTGATCCATGTCTTCAATTCTTTATTTATTAAAACGTCAACGCCTATCGGTTTGCTATTTTCTGTTCCTTTGAAGTAAAACGTGTGCCCTGACGGTAGTTCCGACTGTTCGTCATTCTTCCACACTAGCCCCACACTTGTGATAGTCCTATGATATCCCACTTAATCCTTTCCAGCTCATTTACCAATTCTTCTATTTTGTCTTCTCCTGCAAATGAATGACTGACAAGTGAAAGTTGCTACGGCAAGACCCGTTCGAGTTGCATTGTCGGTGTCCTGGCAGTCAACAGTCCAAAGTGTAAACCCGGGCATTTTAACACTCTTACTTGCTGCAGGACTGGCCAATACCGTTCCCTGCTGCATTCGTCCTCCGGGTAATGATGGATCGGAGGCTGTTTCCTTACTGCCAACATCATGGGATAAGAAAGAAGTGGTACAGACATTTGACTCGTCATACTGTGTGCTAATGCGGATTGGTAAACCTTCCACGCTCGTTCGCCAAGCAGTTGCTTGTTTACTAACAGTCACCATGACGTCAACGTATGTATATAACATTAGGGTCTACACTGGTCGGTTCCCTGAAGACTTAGCAAAGGTATTAAGTGGTCTCCTCCCAGTTGGTGGCGAGGAGATACAATCGTAGTTAGTAAATGAGTAGTAAGATTAAGAAAGGAAGGATTTTCGATATGTCCCTGATTTCATAGGTAACGGCGATGTTCGAGTTGATAAAGCTGTTCGTTTCGTCCTGAGAAACCGCACAACTAATATGATTAGTCAATAATCTGTTAATCTTAGTTACTGTTTCTCAGGCACTTGAAAGTATCATTTCCAGAAGAAATTTCAAGCATACTTTTTTTTTTACCAACGATATGATTTTCAGAAAAAAAATATTCAAATATATCTCGTATGATTAGTTTGAACTTTGGTGTTGTGTTTCATAAAATTCCCTGCTATAGAATATCCTTTTCCTCAATTTTCAATAGATCACGATATAATTAAAAAATATTTCCTTCAATTTTGGGAAGTAATATAAAATCTTATGAATTAATGTTATTTCAATGTTATATGTCGTTTCCAAATACCACACGTTACTTTTGCCGATTAAATATATTCTTGGTAACCTTTTATATATAATCCGAATATATGTGTCACAAAATTATAATCTTTTCTGCTCGGAGATTCAAGGATTCTTTCTACGAAATATGATTGTCTTTCACACATTTTTCACGATATACAGAGTGCCCTTAAAATAGAAGACAAAAATCTAGGAGCATTTGCTGATACTAAAACAAGTAAGAAGTTACTACAAACACGAGAGAAATTTAGCTTCGTTTTGGCATTACAGTGTTTCCAACTAGAAGCCCAAGGTCAAAGCATAACAATAGGAATAAAAGGAATAACTCTCAATAAATTAGAAACTATGCATTGAATGAAAACGTCATTTATAGGGATTTGTTTTTAACAGCATGAATAATATCATGAGTGGTAACTCGATATCGCCGAGTTGTCAGTGTAGCCAGCCCAATATGACGTTCATTTCTTCAAATGACACCACGACGTGCATTGAGTGCTTAGCATAATGTACTAATGATAAAGAACATACATAAGGACACACCGCAGTGTTGTTCACTACGGATGAGACAGAAAGATTTTCGCAATTTTGTACAAACTACGTATTTTCCTAACATATTTCATCAATTGTTTGCATCGGGTATTTGACATGGAAATCATCAGAAATGTATATCTCATTCAGCCTAAACCTCAGAGAACACCATTAAATCGGTATAAGGTCTTCAAAATTGGTTATTTATTATTTCAATGCATCCACTACGGCCCAAAGGTTAGAGCAAAAATTTGGTTAACATAGTTTTTTTTCTCTCTTCTCATGGACAACTATCAGAATCGTAACAACATGTCGCCGATTAATTTTATCTGTAACAAAAAATCACAAAGCAGTCGACATAAGAAATAAATATCGTTTAAGCAATTTTCTATTATCTGATTAAGCATTTTGAATTGTATGTATAACCTAGTTAATGCTTTTTACTTCTTGTACGTAGACACACCGTTCTGTTCGACTCGAAAATCCATGTGATGCAAGTGATATATATATATATATATATATATATATATATATATAATAAATCACAGCCATATTCAATCCACTAGTGGATGAGGCCTCTCCCCGAAGGGAGGAGTTGGCCTACTGCTCCCACGCTGACCAGACGGGTTGGGAGAGGAGAGCCGAAGCTCTCACTGTGATCGCCACTGTCTTTTATTCACAGCAGCTCCCCAGTTGTCCTCACGATGCTGGGTCAACACTGAAATTGAGCCCCACCGGGAATCGAACCCGGGACCGCTGGCACTGAAGTCGAGCGCGCTACCGACTAGGCTATGCACGAGCTCATATATATATATATATTATATACACAATGTGTCCATAAAATATGCATTTATAGTATTTAGTGCACGTTTAAGATATTCAAGTCTCACGAAAGTCATTTACATATCATTTTCTGCTGTCAATTATCTTACTGTTAGACACCTAAAAATATATTGTAAAAAAAAATGCTACAGCACCATGATCTCAAATCCCTTCATTTGTAAAGGTGTCAAGCGTTCTTATTAAAGTTGTTTATTTAAATTACTAAAAGAAGTAAATAGTGCTACGTCAATGATATTAATCAGATAAAGTCGTAAATCAATCCGAATTTGATAATATTTCAAGAGTCAAGTTTTATAGTTTTATGCTATTAGAGTTATCGAGTTTCTATTGTTAATGAGTGTTTAACACATGTCGGTCTGAGACAAAGTTGCCTAAAAGCCTTAAAATTAAATACAAGATTCATAATTAATACAAGTTTAACTCATTACCTGCGTACCTCTATCCACTTCAACTTATGTATTCGACTTTGATGTATTAATAATTCTACATCATAACCTAAATTAGCACCAAAACAATACCGAAGCGCTCCTACCCGCATTTTTGTACAGTAAATTATTATGATATGAGAAAAAAATCTTACAAGAAATACATTTTAGAAAGCTTAATATATTAAGTAAAACTCCGTCGAAATTTAGAATGTAATTGTAATTTTAAAAAATGATACACTAAAGACTAGAAAGAAAGAAACAACATTACCAAAAACTGGAACAACAACCAAAAATACCACAGAAAACTTCATGCTTGTAGTGTTCAATATTTCAGTAAGAACTTCTTTCTAATGAAACTATTTACAAAAGACATATGGATAACATTTCCTTGGATATTTATATTCCACAGACAGGAAACATTATCATTAATGATAATTATTTCATAGTTCCACTAAACGAAACATAGTGATCAAATATTACATTTGTGAGAAACCATTAAACAGTAGCATGTTGCCCTACAACTTTAGGAAGCTACGCTACATTTAATTAATGTGAGCAATATCCTTCTTCATATTGTGTTTGAGACAATTACTCACAGGATGCAATATATACATGGTTACCTTATTCACAGTTGTCATGAACATACGTCCTTCGTATACTAATTTCCTAGTTTCATTATCTAACAAACCACATTTGGAATATATATTGACTACAAAGGACACTGACATTCAGTTTCGATGTATTCGTTTAACCATTCTGCGTAAGGCGTTATACTGATGGAATATAACATGATAATGATACAAAGGAAATGTAGACCTTAACTTTGCTCTCTGTAGCATTGCCATATTATTCGGAATTGAATGGTTCCTTTTGTGACCCGCTTACCAAATTAATGATATGCCATTGTGCACAAAAAGACAAAAGTATTGTCAAATAAATTTACTGGCATCGTACGATTTATCTTAAACAAGCAAGGGATCAATTTGATTCTAAAATTCATAATATTATTTATCGCTTTCTTTGAATAATATTATTTTCTTATTGGAGAGCAACTTGAAATTATTATTTTTTAAATCAATTCTGATGTTGCATTAACTCCCTTTCTTAGTTTCAGTAAGATTTTATTTGGCAACGTTTTAATATAGTAGGTACCCGACGAACCTTCTAATGAATTCAGTTATAAGCATACAATTTAAACTATCGAAGGTGAGCGTTTCCATATTAGACGATGTGTAATTTCTCTTTGCTTGATGACCCTCTTACTTTATTCGTAAATTTATCCTACCTTAGATTAGTCTACCTCTGTTATCATCTAAAGTAGCTATTAGATGTGTGTATAGCAGTCCTATTTGGCTGTTAGCCTCAGCAACACAGTAGGAAAGCACGGCTCTGGGAGACAAGGTGTAGTGAAAAGTATAGAGCTACTGGCTCCGGTTTTCCAAACGCAAACGGTAGCCTGTGGCCCACATGTTGTGAACTGGAGATGGCGAGCTATTGTTTCCGGTCCTCCGAAGAGAAACGGTCACCCGCGGCCCACAAGTTGTGAATTGGAGATGGTGAGCTACTGGTTGCAACCATCCGAAGATAATCAGTCGTCCGTAGCCCCCAGGTTTCGAATTGGAGAAGGTGAACTACTGCTTCGAAGCCTCCGAAGAGAATTTATCTCCCGCGGTCCGCAGGTTGTGAAGGATGTTGGATTGCTGCAGAGTCCGTACCTCCAAGTTAGAATAACAAAAATATTTGTTGGTAGTTGCACGCTGGTGCGCCATCTTTTGAAAAAAAAACTATCGGGTACAGTCTATACATATTATATTGGATCTAGCGGAAACAACAAAAATACAACTTCGATTTAAATGAAACTTATACAGTGGACACTAGAGACCAAATAAAGAGACACCTATTTTTAATATCGGCAACCGTGGGGTTTTAGGGGACCAAACTCCCCTCCATCTTCAATATTGCAACTATTTTGTGGTAGCGGATACCACAGGAAATGCATTTCTGATTTGAATTAAACTTATACTGTGGACACTAGAGATCAAAATAAAGAGAAATCTATTTTAAATGTCGCCAAACGTGGGGTTTAAGGGACCAAACTCCCCTCCATCTTCAATATTGCAACTATTTTGAGGTTACGAAAATCACAGAAATACATGTCCGATTTGATTGAAACTTATATAGTGGGCTCTAGAATCCAAATAATGAAACTTTTTTTCTTATATAGGCAACTGGGGTTTAAGGGGGCGAAACCCCTCCTCCAATTTCAAGATAATAGAAATTCTACATCCCGTGAACATTATCCATTATTTATTGAATGTAATAGTCAGAATAATGATACTCGTGTAAGAAATATTGTAACTACAACGAGTTCTTGCACCAACCTCACATTATGACAGCAGCTTCACCACATGTGTCACATGTTTGTTTCTCGTTTTTGTTGAAACAAATATTAACAGGCGCTTCAAATGGTGGTGGTTGCTGTATGGCATACCCTGATTTGTACCACGCATATTCAAATACACGGTGAAATCGTGGAAAAGAAAATTGATTATGCACAAGTGATTGCAATTTGATAATGTTACTACGCATATACAATTTAATATCAAATCCCTACAACATTACAATTCCTGAAAATCTACGTACAAATAAGGTTGTAACTAACCCGTGAGTCCTTTTGGTATCGTGAGCAGTATCATCGTTTTTCCCTCTAGGGTGAGGTCTCGCACATCCTTTTCAAAATGGCCCGTCCAAGAATCCAACAGGTCCCCACTATTGTTCTTGTTAGGGAAATACACATTCTGTAGCCACAGGCGGAAGTGTTCTTTGGTAAGCTTCCCTGAATGTGATCCAGCCAAATGTACATTATCAGAACGGAACAAGATTTCTTGAACTTGTGGGCGAAAGTCCTCGCTAGATTCCTGAACAACAATGAATAAGGTCGACAGTAACTTACGGTTGCAGACCCAATTGGTTGATTTGTGTAACTGTGTGTTGTAGAACTTAATGATTGTACCACGATCTCCACGTGTTTTGATCCACAGAGGGCTAAAGTTCGGCCGTTATACATATCCAGTTGTAATCCACTCTGATCCGAATTATAGACATATTCTGCTCCAACATTAGCAATGTCTTCCTGCAGTAGTTGAATGAAGTTTGCAATTGTTTCATTGTCTTCTGTGGTTTGTTCGAGACACGCCGTCGTAATTAGCTTTGTCACTTTTGGTGATACAATGTTGTGGGCATGTTTAAATGTCAACAACCACTTCCTGGATGCAGTGAAGTTGGCAGATCATCTTCCCGAATTGTCTGTAGAGCCCAACGTTGGGCATCAATGTCATGAACAGGATATGTGCAGCAAGGGAAGTTTTGAAAGATTGAAGCACAATACGCGACATCTCACGCAGTTTGTCTCTGTGTATACAACATACCACACAATAGTTGCAATATTAAAGTTGGAGGCCCGGTTTGACTCCTTAACACCCCACGGTTGCCGGTATTCAAAACCAGGGGTCCCTTCATTTGGTTTCTACTGACTACTGTATAAGTATCATGCAAGTAGGAGATGTATTTCTGTGGTTTTCGCTACCACAAAATAGTTGCAATATTGAAGTTGGAGGGTGGTTGGCCCCCTTAAACCCCCCAGTTAGCGATATTACGTTCTTTTTTATTTGGTATATACTGTCTAAGTTTCATTGAATTCGGCGTGTTTCACCTGGAAAACATTTCTTTTGAAATCAACAAAAGATTTTCATACAGGCACCTTTTTGCTGGTAAACAATAAGAACGACCTTCAAGTCAACGTGCTTGGGAGAATATTGTCATGCGTCTTCTGGATCAACTTTTTGGAAAAGGTAGAAACGTTGCGGTACAAATCTATTTCACATCACTTAACCTCAGTGAAAGCCTACAGTTAGTTACGGTTATTTGAACCATGTACAAAAATACATAATGAGTAACAAATAAATCAAAGCAGAAAAGGCAATTTTTTACTCTACAAAACTTCTGAGAAACATTGACGGAACGATGACCGTGCATGAAGATAGGAAAAGAGTGTATTTGTATTGAATTATCTTCATGAGAACGTACACATGATCAATAATAATTAGTGTTCCTAGAGTTATTGATCAACTATAATTCCACGAAATATGCGGTACCACGCAATGAGCAGCAACATTGTAATCTGCAGAATGCTGACCATGATAGAAATTCAGGCCTGATACAACTGGAGACAGGAAGGGAACACTTCTTCATTAATACACTAGTTGTGTCGTACGATTTCGGTCTTATTTATTGGTATGAAAATAATAGTTTGGGACAAGCACTTGTGGTGGAAAAGTGTCCACATAATTTCTAAGTGGGTACAAATCTTCGATGTGTGTAAACCAAAATGCTCGAAAATGTTGATAGTGAGCACTGTCGAAATTGTTCTAGTTTTCACTGATCAAAAATGTTCATAAGTGTCGAAACAAGAAATTTTAAAAGATCATGAAGTGTCGCAAAGTACTATGAAATTTAAAAGTTTGAATGAAGTTTCAGTGGTATGGAATTAAAATTTCTTCGTTTGGAGTATGCACTATTAGACTTTCGATTAATTCTTAACCTAGGCTCATGCTGAAATAGCTGGATGTTGCAAATAAATGGATAATGGATAAAACAGTCCAAAAGAACGGCATGAACAGGATGAATGGTGGTATGGTATATGTACATGAGGTGACAAGCCAGAAAATGCAGAAAGCTTGTGTACTAAACTGATGAAGCAAGTCTCGTCTCAAGGTGTAGGCGATCTAGCTGCTATCCACAGATATGTATGTGCTGGATCAGATTTAGCTTTTAACTGTGATGTTGCGTGGCAAAGCTCCGTTTTAAGATGGGGAAGAGATTGGTTAAATAAATATTGGGCCCAAAAACTATAGGTAACTTGGGACCAAAGTTTCACTGAATTGGCAGTGAATTTTCTGACATGGATTATTACTAAGTGGTGTTTGTAAATTCCAAATTAAGATTAATGCAAAACAAATATATTAAATAAGACAATTATATACACGGGTGGGCAAAAATATTTGCACATAACTATTAAGTAATAATGATTAAAATTATAAGGAAAACTAAATCTAAGATAGTGGGGAAAAATGAGGGATATAATTTAGAATAATTTTGAAGTTTTAGATCCTGTGGGCAAGGATTAATCTGTTAAGGATTATCCAATATCTGATAAGGATTTAAAAAATGAAATTTGGGTTGAATTCGACTTTTCAAAAAATCGGGGATCTAATTTTTGAGTTGAGTCACCATTGCTTCTATTACATTTGCTGGTCTTATCTGTACGGGATATTATTAGCATAATAAATTTGTTAAACTTTAAATGTTTAGCCTACAGTTTCAAGTTTCTTGCATCTAATTACATCAACCCAAATAACGCTGTATGATTTAGAGGTTTTATACAAAGTTTATTTTCAAGATTGATATTTTACTGTTTACCTCTCAAGAAGGAACTAGCGTTATCACAATAGAAAGTAAAAATAGAGGTAGACTCCCTAAGTTGGATTCGAACCACGATCACTTTAGAGAGTACAATGTGAAAATAAAAGTGGTTTAGGTTACTTGTCAAATAATAAATGTTTAACGTATGAATTAGTACGATAAACAAAAGTTTCGAAATTGGATGAAAATGTGTTAAAAACACATGAACGCATGGACTGATCGCTTATATAAAAAATCGGTCTAATGAAAAAAAATCGAGATTCCGCATTAAGAGGCTGGGGTAATACAAATGATGCACTTTTAAGCTATAATGTAAGGCTGGAAATGTGAAATTAAATGTAGTTTGGGTTGTCAGTTATCGATTTATTGATGAAAGCCGATTGGACTTAAAGAAATGTATTTTGAGGTTGCCTATTATTTCTGGACAAATATCACGAAATGCATATTTATTGATGAATTTGCGAAAGAGTGGTATACCTTTAATCAGTTTACACATACTGTGCTATAGTAAATTCTACAACGAGAAAGCGGCTTATAAAGTAAGCAAGGAAATCTGCATGAAAAATCGCACTAATTTCGATTAATTAGAAATGCTCTTCTGATAGAAAAATATCATAATCTATTAGAAATGAAACAGTGGTGGATTAAAAATTAACCAGCCATTGGTGGTAATTTTTTGAACTATAAAAATAGTGGTTAGTTGTGTAGAAATATTGTGATAGGCGTACTATGAAAATAAAAGGGGTCGTTAAGGAAATGGTATCTAAATGTTGCAATATTCAGAAAAGAGGTAAAATGTGGGTCAGAAAAACTTATCGATTGAGTAAAATTATTCACACTTAAATAAATATAAGCGAATTATTTTATATAGCTTTAGACGTTTGTGTGTGTATACTACTTTTATGAAAATCACAAAAGTGAGGCATTGCTTTACTTTTCGTATGAACGGGAGTGTACCACGAGCTCCGAAATGGAAGATGCAGTGAGAACCCTGATGGGAGAGGCAAGATTGAAGTTCGCTCCGCTCTGCCTTGAGTGAAAAAGAGAAATGCGGCCTATCTGTGATATGTGGTTCACAGAGATAGAGAGGGGCACAGAGTCAAGGAATGAGAGGTACTGGCACATAAATCTGACGTTGCTTTCTTGAGTTTCTATGTTGCTCTTATTTAAAATGGATGCTCATCCTTGTAGTATTAAATGTGGTATATAGCCTGCCTGAAATATTGAACTGTGCGTTCTTTTAAAAAAGGTGATAGGAAGTTCAGTGTTTCTATGCTGATTTAGTTATTTATTTATGTGAAAGTAGACGAAAATTAAAATGGACTTTATATAAATGGTGCCTTATACTACCTAAAATGTTACAAAAAAATGGTGCCGATCTGTGATAGAAATAACCAGTGTAAAAAGAATAACACATTTAGCTTTTAAATGAGTCTAACAAGTTCTGAACATAAAATGTTGAACTGAATATTCTGTATAAATAATGTCTCAGTAGATTTTTCTTTAAATGCGTCCTATGAAAATTCGTTAAGGAACTTAGCACATGTGGGCCGAAAAGCTCTTTATTTAACAGAAAATCTCTCCTGAAGTTCAAAATGTTGCTACATTTGTATTAGCGTTATGGCTAAACCTCACAAGTAGCAAATAGAACGCGAAAACAATTTCCAGATTACAGAAAATCATTTTAAAATAAGACCTTAATAGTATTTTCAAAGAAAATACCTTTTACAATGTGTTCTATATGTTTTAAAAATAATTGAAAATCTTCTGAAATTCACCACTTGACAACATATTTTAATAAGCATTAGAAAGCAATTTTAATACAGAAAAAGGTGATTGTGTTGAAATAATTTTGAAAATAACGTTAACAATTATTTCATAATTTTCTTTTTAAAAAATGTATTATTTGATACTTTTTTAAAGTCTTATTTCGTGTTTTGAAAAGAAGTAAACGTTTTTTCTAAAATAATTTGATGTATCTGCTTTTAACTGCTTAGAAGCAGTTTCCATGATTTATTTGTTACTAAAGTATGATAATTACAACGGTAGATTATTGTATTTCATAGATGAAGTATTTTGTCGGAAAATAATAGCATTGCACTGAAATTTTGCAGTAGCGGACTAGTGGGTCGTATAGCTGCCAAAGATGCTTGTTTAAAATTGAAAGTATCTCCTTATTCTTTTCCAAAATTCATGACGTTTATATATCTCGGAAGGCGAAACGAGGTTAATGCTTTAAATCTATTATAGTTCATCTATGATCTTGACAGGAAAGTAGGCATTTTACAAGGTTCAACCGGTGAGCTGGCTGATAACAGCTTAGGGAGAGTATTTCTGACAGTGACTCACTCGACCATGACGTATACAATTTGACGTAACTCGATTACCCATGATCCCTTTCAGTTCAAGTGACGGCTGGTGCATCTTTATCTACACGAATTGATTGAAAGTTCTGAATAACATACAGTTTTAAAAAGAAAGATCAAGGAGACAAACGGTTTCGATCCTGCGACTTTTAGCGCGGAAAGCCAGCACCTAGACCACTACACTAAGGAGTCATTGCTTTTTCTGTTCTACTTTTCGAATAGATCTAGTATTACTTGCTTACACACACACACACACACACACACTTATATATATATATATATATATATATGGTTTTCTGTTGTTTTTTTTGTTCATTCACCTGTTGTTCTAAGTTTTATAGACCCTTGGCTTATACTGTGTTCATGATAATTATGATGATGTGTGGTGTTCTGCCTGTAGGCCGATCTCTGACCCAAAAATTTCTGGGCAAGGTGAACCTGTGGATGTTTGCCATTGTCTTACTATGTTATATTTGTTCATGGGCCCATCTGGGCTTCTGTTTTTCTTCTCTGAATCTCGTGGACGATTTCGGGGCCCATGATTTTTTTTGGTCGTTGTTATACTGCTTAACAGAAACTTGTTGTATAAACTTTCTTCAGTTTTGTTTCTCGAATGTCTTTTAGCATTCTGATTATTGGACTTTGTCTGTTATTTTTGAAATTTCGGTTTCATTTTTTTTTGTTTTATCATTAATATTAGTGTTATTATTATTATATGCAGCAGAAGTAGTAGTAGTAGTAATAATAATAATATTGGTAGTGTCTGTATATTTGTTGTTCGCTTGTTTGTAACTGTTGGTATCTCCGGTAGATCTTTCAGTTGGTTGTTCTATTAGATCTTCTGAGCAGTGTAGTAAATGTGTTCTTCGAATGGGAAGTGGCGTGCGTTGGTTTTAGTGATAGTACCATGCCGGCATTCACTTCGTGTTTGATAGACTGTTTCCCCATTCTAGGCGAAGGAGGGGTGAAATATTTCAATCTTAAATTTTGCTGTCTTGTTGTTGTATCCGGCCAGTAATCTTAGTCACTGTCGGTTGCTCCCGTCGTATTTTCGGAAAGGTATGTGGTGCAGGATAGGGTAGGATAGGGTGGGGTGGCGGAGGGGTGGGGCCTATGGCCAGTAATTTCATATCCCCGGTCTGTTCGCTAAGATCTCGATACAAGAAAGATGTCGATACGAGATCGAAACTGTAACGTTAAGATAAAACGTGTTTGCTTTGGTCAGGTTTTGATTATTTATGTGTTAAAGTAATTTACGAAAGCTAAGATGGAAGGCGCGCATTGTATGACGTTATAAGAGTTTTCTCACTTATTACTTCACTGTTTCTAGAACGCTGAGTGCGGTCATAAAGTAAACACGGGTTAATAGCCGGGATGGTTCTTTTCTTTATCATCTTGGCTCAATACTAATTGACACAGTAATGCCGAGCGAGGAATAGCGAGTGAGAACAGGTTAAGGGTCAAACTGTTTTTCATTACGACTCAATGGGTAAGCGGAACCAGCGTTCAAAAATTCTGTCAAGTATTTCTGGAAAACGTAGGGCATACTAATTTTATTATTGCTGCTTTGTTTACAGAAAACTGAGTTTTGTGGCATATTTTTCCACTCGCTCGAAAGACTTGCTATGGTAATACATGTACCAACTTCGGAAAAAAAATAGTGTCTAACAAAAATCAACTATTCACGGGGAATTTAAACTATGGGGCAAATGGACACAATTTCTAAATCAGGATTTTTCGGGAGTTTCACTTTACTTATGATTCTGTTTTTACGTTATAATAGACGTTCGGTAAGGATAAGTTTTATTATTATTATTATTAAGGATTCTGCCTGCCGGCATGTCCTGGTATTTTTGGACTTGTACCTTTCCTTCTGAAAGTTTTGTCACGTTTCATTTCGTTAATTTTCTTCGTTTTACTACACAATGCAACTGTCATTGAGACGCTACTACGCCCCATTTTTCCCTGCCAACGGCTTTCCCCCCAAAAATATAGTTAAATGAGAGATAAATGAACAAACACATCAAGTAGCAAACTTTAAGGTAATCGGTTCAGGACAAGAAAAAAGAAAGAAAGAACATGAGAGAAAATAATCAATTTTTATGCATAAATAATCTTGTCACAAGTAACATCAAACGACGTTGACTGCCTTCACTGCAACTGTGCTTCCGGGAAGACCAATCTGGTAACACTGAAACAGACTCAATACAAACAACAGTTCCGCAATCTCTCACATTTTTAGCTTTTAGGACCGTGTTTTTTGCCCTCTTCCTGTGAGTGTGCAGTGTTTTTATTGCAGTTGATCCTTTTAGTTTCTTCAAAGTTTTACCTAACCTATTTTATAATTGTATTTTCTACCACTGTTGAAGACATCAGCTGTAGACGTTGAAAGGTTTGGTGTATTTAATTCAATAAAGGAGTAAGGTAACGTAAGTAACCGTTTTATTTAATATATGTATATATGTTTCCCTTGCTCCCTTCTCAACCATTCTGCATATATTAGTTGGTAATTTAAGATTACATAGCGTAATATGTATATACATTGATGATTAGTCAAAATTAAAGTTAAAGCAGAAATTATTGGTTGAATTTGGGTATGGTTGCTCATTGTGAAAAGCAAACAAGCCTTTCGGATGAAAATTGTATTGTTCCTAATAGTTATCATTGTTCTTATGCTAATTAAGAAAATACACTTTCTAAGCATAGATTTAAGGACGAGCAGTGTGAGAAATACAGGGTATATCTATATCGAAATATGAACGGAAATAATTGAAAGCAATACGTAATTTTAAAAAGAAAACTGTAAATGGGATGGTATAAATTGCATGAGAAGAATTACTGTCCTTGTCATACAGTATGCAAAATAAATATATATCTTTATGATATAGAGGTATTGATTTGTCTATATGATGACTCTCTAAATGTTATAATAATGGCCTGTAATTAGGGTTTGAATGGATGTAGTTTGGTATCGAGCTTACAAATATTTAATGCACAATTGAGAAAAAAAAGAACTTTCGATCATCAATAAAACTCATCATCATGGTGTTATTTTAGATACTGCAAATATCAATAGAAATCAATATACACGGCTCGACTAAAACCTTTTATTAAAATGTTAGTTTACCACCCCTTTTGAGACAAATTACCATTATGTTTTAGCATATATGTAAAAAAAATACTTGAATCAGACGTTTTCAAACCACATATTTCACTTTTAATTACATAGCTTCTAGACAAGGATTTCTCAACGTGGGGATCGCAACTTGTCTGCAATGGAGTCGCGAGGGGAGGTGATAAAATATATTTAACTGAGGTTTTGTAGGCTAAAACTAATACATTCCAAAGAAGGTATTTAATTTTATTTGATTTTGTAATTACTAAAAATAATATACTTTGTTCAATAGATTTTAGGTAATATAATTAGGATATTTATTATCAAATGCACAAAATCAACTGTATTGTTTTCAAATGAAAAGTAAATGTTACACAAAATTTTAAAAAAATACAAAAAGATTAAAACGTTACGAAGGATTGCACAAGTTTAGTAGGTTAGCGCGAAATCTGAAAGTAGTAACACTTCGCTCCTTTGAATCCGGAATGGCAAAATGCGATACATATCCTGAAAGAGTCAATCCTAATTAAGAAGCGTATGGATTCTCAGCATCAGTCAGCAGTGGGTTACTGAGTTATGGGCCTGTAAAATTAACATAGGAATACATAGGAAATACCACGTCTGGGCTTCATATAAATATACATTATTATTTTATTGTGTTTTGGAAATGGAGATTTTCTAGATTCAAACACTAATAAATAATATACAAGACAATAAGATTCAATTTACCATTTACACATATTCCTAGATCCGGTACTCAGGAAGTATTTATATCAAATTACGTTTTTTGTAAACCTACCAAAATATGTCTACTATTTTTGTTATGACAGTTTTATCTTAACATCATCATATTTTTGGAATGAAATTGACCTGTTCTTTGGTTCTAAACGATTTTGTCGGTTAAGCTTTACTTACATTACTACATATTTTTCACTGTATTCTAAATATGGGGCAATGATGTTTTATTAACTTGTAAATATTCCGTTTGCTGATAGTTACTTCTATATATTAGGCTATGAGTTTGTTCAGCAGATGATATAGTGTACAACTTTAGGTATGTCTTGAAACATTTGATTATTATATTCAGCCATCCATAAATCCTTGAGATAAATTTTAAAATACAAATAAACCTTTCTTACAGTATTTTCCAGTGGGCCAATTATTCAACCTCAAGTTCTTTTCCAGGAAGGCTTGTATCCATACACATGCCTTATTACTTGATAAATGTTTCTTACTTATAAATGTATTACTTAATCATGTTTCTTGTACTCTCATTGGACGGTATCAAAGGAGTTTGTCCCGAACATCTTATGCTCTATTCCAGTTTTTGCCTATATTTAGGTTAGGAGAAAGAGACGTCAAGGAAATGCCTAGACGTGGTATTTCCCATGGATTTCTATGTTAACTTTAAAGGTTCATAACTCCCGAATTCATTGCTGATTGCCGCTGGGAATCCATATGCGTCTTAATTAGGACTGGCTCTTTCAGGTTATGTCTTAAATTCCGCCATTCCGGATTCAAAGGAGCGAAGTGTTGTTACTTGTGAGACTCTATTGATTTAACCAGTTTCAAAATGTCCCGTTCCATTTTCGCCATACACATTATTAATTCATTTTCAGCTCTACGATAAAACTTAGGTGCTCATCCTTGTCCAAAATACCACGTTCTTAATATATAGTAATTCGTGTAACTGATAAACAGACCTGTAAAAACGAAGGTTTTCAAGATATTTCCATGAAGTTTTCAACAATTGCTCACAAAGCCCTGACGTGTTAAAACTATAAAAATAATTTTCCAAACTAAGTTTTAATTGCCATTTCTGGGGTAGAAACTCAAACATAAACCTCACTTATGAGAAAATCAATGTTAATTTAGAGGCCTTTTTCTCAAGTTCCTTGTCTCAATTTATTAGTTACCAAGAAATTAATCCAGAAGGTGATTTCTGTTTATAAAATATTGTAGCTCCACATCGTGAGATGACACAATATTTATTGACAGAAATCATCGTCTGACTTAATTTCTTTGTAATTAGACAAGGGAAGTGTCTCTCTGAATTAACACTCTATTTTCTCATAAGCAAGGTTCATTTTTTTAATTTAAACGGGGCTTAAAACTTAATTTAGAAAAGATATTTTCAGTGCGTTAAAACATCAGGGTTTTGTTAGCAACTATAAAAAATGTCATGAAAATATTTTGAAAGCGTTCCTTTTTACAGGCTTGTTTCTCATTTATACAAATTTATATATATTTATGTATATTTGTGTGTGTCAGAGAGTGAGTGAGAGAGTGAGAGAGACAGAGAGAGTGTGAATGAGTGAAGAAGTCTTAAGAAGGGTATTTCATACAATGGGAAACGAAACCGCTTTTTATACAGAAGAAAGTTACTTTTGGGGGTCGCTGGCCGGAAGGCATAGTAAAAGGGAGTCACAGATTGAAAAAGGTTGAGAAACACTGATCTAAATCATATCCTAGTGTCTTATGTGTTACATTAAACAGGTTTCTTTAAGAGTATTTGTTGTAAATCCTTTTTTAAATTTAATTTGTATATTTGGCAATATTGATCCATATTAATTAGAATATATTCATCAGAGTAAAAGAAAGAAATTATATACCAGATATTGCTGATCTGCCGTATAGAATCCCTCTTATTTCTATCAATATAATTAGCTTACATCTGAGATCTTGTCAAAATGTTAAGAAAGAAGAAACTGTGTTTTCTATCATGAGTAATTTCCTTTATTTATTGTGCCTGATGTAACGCGGCATTGGGGTGGTAGAACTTGGGCATGAACCCTGCTCCAATTATAATGACTCTAGTTTTTCTCATTTCCACCAGGCGAATACCGTGATGGTAACTTCTGTAACTCCAGGGATGTGTGTCTGCCTGTGCACATCCTTACCTCTCCACTATCCTGGTCTGAGCCGTAGGTGCCTAAAGCCCAACGTACATTTAAATTCTTTGTTTCTTGCATGAAATGCAGTTAGTGACAGCGCCACATTGCAAGATTTCTTGTTTTTCATTCATTTGGGCACAAAATTAATGATAATAATAATGACACTGGCACCAAAATAGTTCACTACAAACTAGGCAACACTGTGTTATAAGCTCCTACAGATGTTGACTGAGAGAAAGTAGATGCCTTGTTTGACAGACAAAATAATGTGTGTTTGATTTAAAAGCCACTTGTTATCTGCGATAAATTCTCCTTCAGTGAGCAACAAGAGACGCTGACTACAACAGAGATTAAACTTTCATCATCCAAATGTGTGTTTGAGCGGGGAAGATCACTGTTTCCAAATTTGCCTATCATGACCTGTTCAGAGCATACTGTATGTATGTATGCACCAAAACGTATCACTAGAATATGTTTGGACACTAAGTACTTGCAATTTGTTATAAAACAGTTTTCAGTATATTTATAAATTTAAAAGCTGAGAATTGCAGCAGTATTATTACAGTATATATTTGGTAGAATGAAAACTAGGGTAATCCTTACGTATGTTTAGTCTGCGATTATAAGTAGCGTCTTGCTTTGCTTCGCTTGGATCTCTGCCCCCAAACCCGCCATGGGGGTGTTGAAGGGTTTGGTCCCTTTCTTTCATAACTTAATTGTGTTGGCTTAATTCGTACTCCAATTAGTAGTTGTTTTGGTCACAAAAAATGCAGCGAAATGTTCATAATTCATGATGGCGGGCGAAAGTACAAAAAAACACTGTCCGGCGATTAGTGTAGCTGGAGAAGATCGAGGTCTTTGAGGCATCATACGTTGGATACAACAAAGTTGTGGTGTCAAAATCAAGGACACTACTGGACTCAAGGGACGTTAATTTTGGGTCTGGGACCCAAAACGGCCAAATTGGACCTTATTATATTGGAGACATTGGATACAAAGTGATTTGTCACTATTGGACCCTTATATGAAATTTGGAACCTAAAATGGTACAATTGACCCAATGGGTAATATTACCTTGAAACTATTAAATATAAACCGATTTTTCACACGTAACAAGAATCACAGATACACATATGCAAGTGCAGCTTACAAGAAGCAAATGAAAGACTAACGCAATGGTTGGTAGCCGTGAATTAGCTGTTTCTCGAAAGGATGTAGCAGTCATTCAATGTAAACGCAGTTATACAGAAAGAGGCAACTTTGACTCATGAATGAACACAGTTAGACAGTGGAACTGTGGTTGTTGGAAAATTGAAAAGCATCAACAAAGATTGCTTAATGAATTTCAAGTTATTTTCCAAAACTCTGTTATAAAAAGTCGATACATGTTTTAAACAGTATTCAATAAACACTTATTCACAAAAATATGTGCATACACACAGCCGGATCTAGTGGGTGCAGCATCGCAACAGCTTATGACGGATGGAATAACCATAGCCGGTTATATACAGTGTATATATATATATATATA
>JAGDQP010008014.1:3388-36256 GCA_022664845.1 Lepisma saccharinum | reverse complement strand
TATGTATATATATATATATATATATATATATATATATATATATATATATATACAGAGAGAGAGAGAGAAAGAGAGATTAAAATCTGTACGGAAATGTTTCTATTACACCATACAATTCTTTTGACACGACTCTTTTATCGCAGTCCGTCTTGAATTCATTTGCTACAGATTTGTTTTCTACATCTTTCGTGATTTTATTTCTTGTGTTTTGATTATAATTAACGGTAATTTTTGAGTAGTTATTGTTTACAATCTTCTTAATAGTTTTCTCGTTAAGTTTGAGTAAATTTTTATAGTTGAGCATGTATTCTTTAACTCCCATAGCAGTTTTGTTTTTTATCAGTTTTGTAGTATTAATTGTTAGAACCAGTATAATGAAACTCAACAATCATCTTTCCCCAATTCATCTCTCCATTCACAAAGTTTACCACCAGTTTTTACTTCGTTACCATTAACAATATATATATATATATATATATATATATATAATACATTCAGTATCATAATATACCATATCTTTACCCAATTTATCTAGGATATTATAAAGCCTTGATCTTGAATGAGCTGTAGTAAATGTTGCTGTATGTATAATAGTGGAAGTTGAATTATCTACATATTGATCTTAATATTTATAAAATCTTTAACCATTTATTCACTAACAAACATACATTCAGATATTTCTAATGTATCATCTAAAAGTAATTCATATCATATTTTAACATCAGTAACACATTCTGTTTGAGTTAGGTTTTGTCTTTTTCCAAACTTACCCCATAAAGGATTTTAACGTATTTTTGCTACTGCTTTTTTTTACCAGGATTTGGTTGTATTTGCTAAGGGTTTAAATCAATGTCTAATATTTTCTTAATAGTTTTAAAATAATCATCTTTTTGTTTTAAAATCATCTTGTCATGCCGATGTTTCCAATTTAATCTACATAAAATCATTAATATAACCTGTGAAAAGTTCATTACTTGTTATAGGAAACTGGTGAATCTAAAAAATTTAATTAATTCATATCATTTTTCTAGAAATTTGTTTAATTCTATCGTAGTCCAAATTCCTGTTAGAATTCTATCTTATTATTGTGCGTACATTTTTTAGTTTAATCTATCATACATTGTTCAGATAATGGAAACATTAGTTGATTAATGCTATTATTTTTAATTGGTAATACAAGATGATATAAACCTTTTGGCGCAAGAAGTTTACATGATACATATCCAAAATATATTTACTTTTTATTGCTTAGGAGAAGTATTCTTTACTGTTATTGAATGGCCTATAGGAAATTGATCATAGAATAAAACAGTTGAACATAAAGTACAAACATCAATATATTCCATCCTTTTGTTAACAACTTCTAATTTCGAAGCTTTAGTTCTACCTTCAAAGAATCCATCTCTAAACTTTAGCTTTTTATATTTTTGTTTGTTGTGAAGCTTTTATGCTTTAACCAATCACACTCCCATATCTCAATATGATTATAACCAGCTTTCTTTATTTGTTCAGATCTTCTTCTATTTTTTTCATTTAAATCTTCCATAGTTTCGCGAATAACATTATTAATAGTCGATTGTTTGAAACATCTATTACCACTATGCCAAAAACAACCGTTATATTGATACACTGTAATTGCTGTAGAATAATAACCATAAATGTAGAACCACATATATTTACTTCAACATTATTTAATGCGTGTCTAATATTATTATTAATTAAATAATTTAACCATGCAATAGATTGGTTTGAATATATTTTTTTATTTTCATCTTTAATAACACCAATAGTATTTTCCTGTAAATACTTTGACTTATGAATACACATACACACACTTGCAATAGATCAATGCTCGTTATTTCTAAAAATGGTTTTCTTAATTCTAAACTACTTCTTCTTAAAATATCAACTTCTGAGTCACAATTTTCTTTTAACTCATTCTTAAAATAAAA
The DNA here is from genome assembly GCA_022664845.1 of Lepisma saccharinum. NCBI lineage: Eukaryota > Metazoa > Arthropoda > Insecta > Zygentoma > Lepismatidae > Lepisma > Lepisma saccharinum. The sequence continues at coordinate 34,304 of JAGDQP010008014.1, read as the reverse complement.
TAGATATTTTCCTGTCCTTTTTCTTGATGCAATTTAAGAAATTTCTCTTTCTCATCCGTTATCATTGCTCGAAATCCACAGTACTTTACGTCGGGGATAGGTCCAATTCTTTTGGTTTCAAGTTTATTGAACAAATGTGGAAAATAACCTTTCTTTAATTCGTCTATACCAAATGTCTTAGGAAAGCATGATAATGGTTGTGATACAAAATTAATACTATCCATAATCTTTATGTAAGCTTTTGAAATTTCAAGAACATTAATTTTGATTCTTTTATATAGTGTAAGGTTTAAGAGCATTTTATACAGTATTGGAGAATAAAGTACGAGTCACAAACCTTAGTATTATGTGCAAACTATGTGTAACCATTATGTTCTTTTGATATTAACCACTTACAAAATTTCATTTGTTTTATAATAATATTTATTACCTTCAAAATCATGAGGAACTTCATAATTCGGTTTTTGAATACATGTTTTTGTTGTGCTTCATAACGAAAACAAAATTTCTGTAGTTACACTTGTGAAATTTAATGTTTTTAAAAACTCTTTTTTTGTTTGTTTTTTAAATTCATCTTCACTTAAAATATCTTCATGCAATTCTTTATATAGTTGTTGGAGTTCTTCCCAATAAGACATGTGTTATTCAATGGTTCGTGTTGGCTTTATAAATTACTCTTGCATCGCAGGGGTCTTGGATTCCTATTTGAATTTCTGAGGGGATAGTATAAACTTAGTCTCCTTCGGATTGTCTACATTGCTCCAGATCAAGATGGGTCCGCACATCAAGTGGAGACAACAATAGGCATTCTTAAAAACCCGCTCTAGAGCTTTATTATTATCACTCCTGAGGAGCATCAAAGCATCCAAGGAAGCGATAATAAGCTTCGAATAATAGCAAGCTGCTGCACAGAAGCAAAATACGAGATATCAAAGTTTAAGTATTTTATTCTTAGTAAATCAGAAATAAATTCGATTACATATGATTCTATTAATATTCCCAGTACAGGCTATTTACATTCAGAGGACCATTATCCCATTGCGCTAGATAGCTTGTAAAACAACTGTATATACATATTACTATTTAGAAACATTTCTAAATATAATGGCTTGGCATTAAATCCTTTTACCTTTAATTTTAGATGCCAAATAAACAATTCGGGATATTAGCTCTTTTCTTATATGCAACGGCATGAGAAATATGTCCTGCCATTTGTTGATCAACACCGAACCTATTTGAAGCTATATAACAATTAGCAACACATTGAACAGTAATAAATCCTTTTCTTTTCTGTTTTAAACTCAACGAACGAAATGAAATTAATATAAAACAACTAAAAAGTATTAAATCTTTTGTTTTTCTTATAAATTATAATATTATAGCCTATGGCCTATCATAGGGTCATATCATGTGTTCATACATTTTTACTTTTTAACTGTTTCCTTAGCATACTCTTCTAGATCACACGTTTTGTATAACATAATAAATAAGTTTGAAATTTTCAATTCTTTTTAGTATTGCACACACACTCGTTATTACAATACGTTTTTGTATTTTATATTGCATATAACAATAATGATTATTCTCCTTAGCTGCACTTAGACAATTCACTCAATAACAATATCCACACTTATGTTTTTTGCTTATATCTAAAATCTTATTATAAACTCTACATTTATATATTTTTCACATACAACAGAATGGTTATCTTTACATTTAAGATTAAAACAAAATCTATTATATTATCTACAATAAATGTTATTTATATCTGTTTCATCATGCTCAGTTCGTTTTACATAAATTACAAACATGTATTTTTGTATACATTCTTTATGTCGTTCTTTGATATTATAAGCTTTGTCGCATTTGTCACAAATAATTACTTCCAAGAAAAGCTTGCATACTGTTAATTCTATCAAAATGATTAGCAATCTTGTATAGGTAAATTTGTATGTATTTTTTCTTTTCAGAGTAAATAATAGCCTTCATATTTTCTCCACATATAATTTCGATTTGAATCTCTAGTAGTTGTTCACATTGTTTAATATCGTTTAATGTAAATCTCTTATCTTGTATTATGTTAAACGATTACAGAATTCTAAGGTTAATTTGTTTGTGTTTTTCTTCCACATCTTATATCATTAATGTTTTGTGGTGCTCATGCTCTATCAAATATTACATTGATGTTCTAAGTTAAAGGTGGAATTATTGCTCGAGGGCAACACAAATAATCTTTTCTATTTATCTTAGTAATACATTTCTTAGTCCTCTATCTTCACTAACCTTTAATAATTACTTATTTGTTTTACTTTCTTTTAACTTATTAATTGCAATAATATTGAATGTTGTTTCTTCAATATCTACTATTTCATCAGATGTTAACTACTAGCATTAAGTTCTTTTGGGTCTAGTGTAGATATACTTATTGTCCAAAAACATCATTGTGTGCAATAATTCTTATCTTCTCACCTTTACAAAAATTGGAAGTGTGTTTAGCTTGGTTAATTATATAATCTATAGCATTATTGGGTGAGTGTTTTACCTTTGAAATTCACTAGTTTTATCTTGTAATTTGTCATATAAGAGTTAAATTTCCGTTTATATTTGTTTCAACCTATCTCAACAATCTTATAATTATTTTTTTAATCATCAAATGGAAATAGATTACGTATATGTTTCGATTTCAATTTTGGTAATTCGTGTGGTATTTTATTTCTCGAAAATATTTCCTTTTTAAATAGAAATGTTTGGTTAAAGTTTAATACGTTTTCGTCCTCCTCATGTTGTTTAATACGTTCAATAAATTTTGTTTTTCTTATTCGGGAATAACCTGTTATAACCTTTTCTTTACAAAACATTTTCAATTCAACTACGGTATGTTTAATCAAACTTCCCATCTTCTAGTTTTCTACTTTAACCGTTTTGAATTGATTTCACTTTTTTATATTATTACTAAAACTCATTTCCTCATTATTATATAGAAAATATTTTTATGTGCTTTCATTTTCTAAGACAACAGTCAAAACTTGTACACCCTTTATATATTACCGTCTTCATAGTATACGGATTTCATGAGAATAACCCATCAAAGTCACTAATTCATTTTTAAGAATTTATTTTATTATAACACTCAATATCATTTTTATTATCGGAATTTGATTCAAGTTTAGATGCTTATTTTAATACTTTTATTCTCTTTTAACGATATTTCTTTTAAGATTTAAAATTTTGATGAATTAGTTTATTATGATCGCAAATGTCTTCCATATTTAATATTCAGAAAATTTTCAAAACTTAATAAATCTCATTACCGGCCAGTTTTAGTTGGTAAGTCGGCTTTCCAGCACTGTCTTCATGTCTATAATTAATTTAAAATAAAAAATAAACCATACTAATAATCGTCTTTAATTTGCTCGTAACATATAGTGTTTAAACAAATAGAATTATCCATGACACTCATATTTATTATATACAAAATCTAAAAGCTTTTCTCGCAACTTCAATTTTATAGAACAATCAATAAAACCACCAATCAATTGTTTTGTGGACATTATTATTATACTTATCAACTAATATTTGTAATAACTCTACCAATTTATAATTTTCTTGAGTAGTAAATATGTTCCACATGTTTCTTTAACAGTTCAACTGAAACGTTCTACGATAATAGCTTTCTTACCACTATAAGTTGAGTAATGGTTGATGTTATAGTTTTCCACCAATCCTTTAAAGTCTTTGTTATAAAATTATTTTCCTTGATCGGTTTCTAAATAATTTGGTTTTCTAATTTTAATGTTGATTCAAATGATTTTGTAAAATTAACACCAGTTTTATCCTTAACAGTAATAACAAACGCGGATTTAGAAAACACATCAATTATTGTAAGTAAATATTTATAACCCTTATTTATTTTTGAAACTCCTTTTATCATACCACTATATATTTCTACAAGATCAGCTTGACAATAAATCATCTATACCTTTTGCAATAACATGTAATCTTTCAAAGTTTTTTTCGCGATGGCTTATGTATCTCTTAATTTCTTCTCTAATGTCTAAACCTTCTTCTACTCAATCTTTCTTTTGAAACTTAGTCTTTGTAATACCACGTACACCACATTCTGCTTTCTTTATATATCTTACATTCTTTGTTTGTTCATTTTAATGTTTTTCTTCGTATCAGCATTTTTCTTAAACTTAACTCTAGCAGGTCTAAGACATGATCCGTTCCGTGTTGGACCAAAGGTGGCACTTTGTGCCACTGTATCTTTTGCTTGCATTAGTGAATGGTTTTTGGACTGAGCAAATGTAAGAATAGTTTAAAGGGCAAATTGAACTCTCACAATTTATTTGAAAGTATTTTTTTGCACTAATACGAATATGTAATTACAGTTACTTATAGAATTACATAAATGAATATTATTACATATTTTGGACTTGACACAATACATTATTGCTATTTAATATAAAGAAAATCATTGAAGCTAATTATTTTCATGAGAAATTCCTGTTGCGTTTATGAAGACCCTATTTGGCTTTGCGTTTGAAGGGAGGAACCTCAATTGCTAGTCTATTTCTTTAATTGTTGCTGTTTGGTCTTCTATATTTTTGTCCTTAATCGTAAGCTAGTTCTGAAGAGCTGTTCAGCACATCGTTAGGTTGTGTAAGTTTGACTTATCATGTTCGCTTCTTACCTAGTGTTTGTACTCTTTAGCTTTAGGTTTTTAAGAGCACAAACCAGAACGGCTGTGCCGCGGCCGAAGTCCGATCGTTGATGAAAACAGTATGAGGTTGTGTGTTTAAGGGGTGCTTTTCAATATCGGTCTAAACTCGTTAAGAAACTTCTTGTCTTCTGTTCAACGTTGTTTCTAATCGCTTGTTCCTTATTTTCTTATTCAAGAATTTTAGCAATGGCCTTTTGTTTATTATTCAGTAGAGTTGATAACCTGTAAATATCATAATAGACTATTTTTTCAAACTTAAAAAGTTTTACATTTCTAGCTTAACCAAGACCAAATATTACATGAGCAACATCCAAATCCTCATTTGCATTACTTGATTAATCTAGATCTTTAACAATAAATTCATCTATATAATTTATTTCTACATACATAGCAACAAGTAATCATTGTTCTTCTTCCATAGCAGACTTTTTATTTTAGTAAAACGCTATCGCATCGTTAATCTCAAAATTAACAGGAAATCTTTCAATTGGTCTATAATTTGAAACCCTGACTACAAAGTAATTAATAGTATTTAATGTCATGTGTATTATTTGACCGCTAGAGAAATTAGAAAGCATTAGATATATTAAATTCTCTGAATACTGGGTCTTTAATTTTTTACTTTGAAACGACATGGTAATGTTACACTTTCATTCTTTATCCCTTTATTAATATTGCTTTTTATTGATTCAAGTTGTTTTAATGTAACAGAATCTTGTTGATCAGCACCATTAGCTATATTAACTAGTCTTTTATTGATAACATCAATCCACGGTGTTTCATTGGTTTTTAAAACTTTATTTATTTCGCTGTACCTTATAAAATTTAGAAGCTTGTATACACTATAATCGCTAAACTCTTATTTTTCCTAACATCATTCTTTAATAGTTTTAATTGCTCTGAGGCTGATATTTGAAACAAATTTCTTATCTTTATCATTACAAAAATAGTCATATTTATTATATAACAAATGGTAAATCCTAACCTAACTTCTAAAATAGAGTTTTCGATATAGCATTCTTCTTCTTAGACTTTTAAAACTCACTATCAATATGTATGTTATGCTTTCTTAATAACGAATATAAAACATACTTCATATTTATAAAATCCTGCCGTTTACCAAAGTAAAGTTCGCAAAAGTGTAAAGATAATTGCTCAAATTCAACCGTGAGAGTTTGCTATAAATGTAGTAAATTTAATGATTTCTGATATGTAAAGTGGTATTGTATGAAATAATCATCTTCATAATGTTTGGAATACTTTAGTTCTTTTCAAACTCTTTATATATCTTTAAATGCTATTTAATCTGTTAATTTGTTTCCAAAATTTGTAATCTAACTCATTACAAATACCTTGTAGAATAACTGTTTTGTAAAGCTTGTATACGATAGAATAGCAACTTAATTTTCTTTCTATTATACCAGAGTTTTCTTATCTTACAAGATTTCTGAGTTTCGCCTATATGGTTACAATTTGTGTTGTTCTTCACCAAGTCTCTTAATGTTATTTTAGGAAGTAACTTATAATAATGATCTCTTAATATAGACCAAGGAATGTAACGAGTAATTAACTCATCAAATTTAATTAGGTTGTTTTTATCATTTAAATCCACATTCTGAACATACATACAACACAGGTTATAATTATTTCTACGATAATCATCAACAAGCTCATCAAAATATTTAACAATCTTAGTATGTATATCTTTCACCTTTAACTAAACATTTTATGGCTATTTACCATAAGAGTTATTAAATCCATAAATTGATCTTCATTCTTAATTCATACATAACATCACCAAAACGACAACGTCCACTCAATAATTTTAAAACCTTAACACAAAGATGTCCACAAATAACAGAATTAAAGTTTTGTAGGCGCTTATCATTGTAAAACATATTTTAGTTCCAAGATATTGTATTAATGGTTTAGGAGGAACATCTGCGTAAGAATCAAACACATACCTAATATCTTTATCTTTCCAAAAACATATTCAATGCGTTCCATTTTTTACATTTATCTAACTTTACAACACCACACTCTCTATATTTACGGTTTTAGGCAATTCGTCACTCAAAAACACTCCTCTAAAATGTTTTGTATTTAATTCTTTCACCGAACTCTCAATTTCGAAGTTGGTTAACGGTTTTTGTTTTTTGACTTTCTACTTCTAATTATTCCACCCTGCTTTTTCTTCAATAGTTTGATTATGCCTTCTTTGTTCTTCAATTTCTTCTCTATTCTTTTTGCTTCAATTACGGTATTTGTAACAGCTGATGCTGCTTAAGACCAAACAGCTCCTAATGAAGCGACAGTGTCTGGTATGGTAAAATAAAACCACCAATATGTTCTTTTGGTGAACTCTTAATCATTTTAATTTGTGAAGTAGTTAAAGTTAAATTGATTCCTTTACCTTCTATGATTTTCTTATCTTCATCATTAACAAGTTTTTTGTTAATAAGTGATCAAATTTTAAAGTATAAGGCAACCAATAAAGTTTTGTCGCTTTTTGTTTAGGTCTGTGTTCAATTGGCCATCACACCGTGAGTTGAATGCGAATGGAGATCAGACGAAGGTCCGTTGTTGGTTTGGGTATAGTCAACATACTACCTAGTTGTGGCAGTTTAGTTACAAAGTGAACGTGCGGAAGGACAGAGTGAACATGGAACCTTCACAGAGCGTCATAAGGGTGTGTATGCTTTATGAGTCCAAACTGGGGTCAAACGCAGCTGCAGTGGGGCGAAAGATATGTCAGGCCTTTGGTGAAGATGTCATGACTAAGTGGACAGTGCAGCGGTGGTTTACCAAGTTTAAGGACGGTAACGAAACACTCGAAGACGTACCACGTACAGGAAGACCAGTGGTACCAAATTAAGATCTTCAGGCTGCAATTGAGGCGAACAGTGGCCACACACGTGAGGAACTGGGACTACAATTCATTGTGAGTGGAGAAACCATTCGGCAGCACCTCCATCAACTTGGGAAGCACTACAAGTTGGGTCGATGGGTCCCACATGATTTGACTCCGGGCCAGAAGGCAACGCGAGCAGACCACACACCTGAGTTTCTTTGCTGTCTCGTCTGAGGAAGGAGCCATTTCTGGACAGGCTGTTGACATGTGATGAGAAGTGGGTCCTGTATGAAGCTCCACGGCGCCGTCATCATTGGTTAGCATCCCATGAACCGGTTTCAAAACAGCCGAAACTAGCACTGCACCAGAAGAAGGTAGTCCTGCGTGTTTGGTGGACTGCTCGCGGCATCGTGCATCGGAAACTGCTACCAGCTGGTCATATCATCAATGTAACTGTGTACTGTCAGCAGTGGAGCCGTGTTCAAGAAAAACTCAAAACTCTGGAGCCAGCACTTCCGAATCGCAAAGGGGTCCTCCTGTTACAGTACAGCTCTAAGTCTCGCTTGGCAAGGATGACCCGGGACACCATTGCTGCCCGGGCATTGAACTGTCCGATTTTCACCTGTTCCATTCCTTGGACAATTACCTTAGTAGAGTTCAAATCCATAGTAGAGGTACAAAATGCACTTGATACCTTCTTCGCTTCACGATCCATCAAGTTCTACCGCGATGGAATCCATGGCCATCCAGAACGTTGGCAGTAATTTGTCGATGTTGATAGCGACTATTTTGGATCTTCCGGGTACGTCTTAGGTGATATATCGATCTTCGAAGGTGGTGGGTGAAAAAGCGACATAACTTTCCTGCTTACCTTTATAATTAACTCATTATTAAGAATAGAAAACGTTGAACATTTTATCGAACAAATCCTATTTATTTAAGATAAATTATTTGTTTGTAAATGTATGGTTGTAGTTGTACCACCAAAATAAATCAAGTATTCATTCTCATTTGTTATTTTTATTTCCAATTCATCTATATTAACTCTTGTTATAGGAAAAATAATGGATAAACAGGTTCATATATTACACTATATTTAATATCAGGTTATGTTTTAAATGTTACTATAAGTACTGTTTCTCTGAGTATTATCACTATCTTTAACAAACATCCGATCAACAGGATTACAGTGAATATTTATAGAATCAAATTCATAAAATTTAGGTGATTTTCTTCCAGTAAATAACCTATTGTTTTCTAGTGTTTCATGCTCTTTAAAACCAAGAATTACATCCATATTACCCATCATTAAATCTTTATCATCTGTTTCTATTTCTGTTCTGGTTAGTGTACGGTTTTCTGATAAACTAATTTGATATTTTTTTATTCTAAATACTCACAAGGCTTTTTAAACTATACTTTCCTCTTGGTATGTATACATCATTATCCCCATACTAAAATAACAATAATCAATGTTTGAAGTTAAATATGTGGTATAAAAACTTACTACACTTATACTTAAGATGTTGTTAGAATTTTCTAATTCATGATGTACTTTAAATTTTAATATCGAGTTATTACCAATCAATTTAAAAACTAGTCATATATTATATAACAATTGAGTGAGTTTGAATAAACTAAAGATATCCCGGGAAAACTAATAAATTTAATAGAATGCATTATTCGATAATTAGAATATAGCTTATAAAGAAAAATGAAGAAATTACGTTTTGTTAAATATGCTTACTACAGCTTAATCACTTGGTCGGTATTATTATCTGCAACAACTAGTTTTATAATATTATTTATTCCTGTCACTGTTTATCCAATAATAACAAAATATTTACCCACAGGAAGTGCAGTTATTACAGGGTTGTTTTCTAAATTTAACATTAGCAAAATGAAAGACGAATATAAAACTATTATGAATTGTATTAACTCATTTAAAGAGCAAGTAGAGATTAACATAGAGATTAATAACATTGAATATGGATATGGATGAGGACTACACAGAAAGTACCGTACTTTACATAGTATTAAAAAGCAACATAAAACTATAGGGATTTGAGAATTGAGACCAGTAAAATTTACGGGTTTGTGTCATAAAATAATACTATGGTGTTGTAGTGTTATGATATTTTTGCATATAAGAATATGATCCAAATTTTATCTACATAAATGAGAAAGACTAGGAAAACTCTTAATTGAGATGTGTAAGAAATAGTTAAAGAAAAATCAACTAGAAAGAGGAATGGCGAATAATTACCTGATGATATGCGATTTCTTTTTATTGGCTCATCTGTTTGTTGAAAGACTTTTCTATTATTTAGTTTTCTAATACAGCCAGGCTCGTTAAACAACACATTTTGATATATATATTCCATAAGCATGGATCAAACTAAATACCAAGAATTACAAAAAATGAAGAAGCAGAATTGAAGTTTTAGAAACAAATACCAACATTTTTATCCAGTAACGAATCTATTGTACCTATTGTTGTATTTGATGATTATATTTTAGGAAATCTAGATAGTGAAAGAAATAACTTTACAAGAGGAAGATTTAACATTTAGATTGTTTGTCTTGTGCAAACATATTATTAAGTACCTAAACGATTAATGAAATAATGTAAATTTCTTATGCATATTTCTTCAAGATTATACAAATCTTAAGCATGTGTATGTCGGAGGAGATGTGTTCTATGATAAATTTAAAGACATATGTTGTCTTTGTTAGAGGTATGATTATGGTTTTTGTAGTAATTGTAATGACAAGAAAGATACATAATAGTAAATATAGAAACAAAACTAAAAGTTTTATAAATGCTGAACGTTAAACACATGTTATTTATATGTTTGTGCATTTTCTCTCTATTGTTGAACGTTGAACATACGTTATTTATACGTTTTTACATTTGTTTGTTTTTTCTATAATTAATGGATGAGAAAGATATTGAGAAGAATACTAAGTTAGAAGAGTTTCTTATTAAGGGATTTAAAAATTGGAAGAAAGAAAGATAAAGTATATATGATAAGTACAAGAAATAAGATCAGCGTGTAATTGACACTATTCATGCTTTAGGAAGTGACATACAGAAGTAACTGAAGAAAATAAGTACCTAACAACAGAGCTTGTTTCTATTACATATAGAATTGCCACATTCGATACTAATTTATTTAAAAAAACTCCAACATATATAACAGTAAATTATGATAGTTCTGCAGAAGATTATACGCCTGTTATTCGAATTCAAGAGATGATAAAGATAAAGATGCAAGTTTTGAAATTTATGCTGCTCCAAATGATAAAATGAAAACTAAGATTCGTAATTTAGAAGTAATTTTTTTTCTGAAAACAATTTTTTTAATTGGAGGTCTTTATTATAATTAAACAAAGGGATTATGGGAGTTATTAACAAGAAAAATATAAAAAAGATGAAAATTAGTATTATGGTATATTAATAGATTCTGAAGCAATTTTCAAAACAACGATCCAAAGACAAACACGCCCATATATTCAAGAAATATACTGACATTATAAAGTTTTTATGGGAAGAGCGTTATCAACAAGAAAATAAATCTCAAAAAACTGGTAAATGTGTACAACAATACACATAACTTCCTAAATAATATATTTGGGTGGATGATGTCAGAAAATTAATAGAAAAATTAATTGTTATTGATGGAGAAGGAAAAGCTGGTTAAAATGTTTACTTCAATGAGAAAGTAGGTATAATGGATATGATTAATTCTAAACTCTCACAATTTAACCCGAATGATCTTAAAGGCATAGTTTATTTGATAAAGATTTTGAACACATTACCACCCAGATTTTGGAAGAATGAGAAGTATGGAAAAGGCTTAATGAATAAAATCGTAAATATAAAAAAAATCAGAGGAGCATTTACCGGTCTATAGCTACTGTGAACCAAGTTTCAAGGATGTGAACAGAGATTAGAAAGATACGGAATCAATACATATTGCAGATAAAGAACTAGAAAATAAATGAAGGAAAAGAGCATTTAGTAAAGACGCATCAATTTGAAAAAAAATTACCAGCTTTTGAAGTTGGAACATCAGGTAGTATGAATGCTATAGTAAAGTTAGGATGGGATCTATAGTTTTTACTGTATTTTCCTTAGTATAAGTTTTATTGGATATAAGCCATAAAAATATTTTCAAGATTTTCTCTATAATATATAATATAGAAGGTACTGAGAGCTATGAATTAGAGAGTTTTACACCAAACAGACGAATATTTAGTAAAATTAAATGAAACAAACAAAAAGATAGTATTTTATTTTGATGTGAGAGATGGATTTATTCATTATCACAAACCAGAATTTATGTGAAATTTGAAGTTGTAGGAACTCATGCTGGATGAACATTTGGCGCTTTTGATACGATAAAACTAGAAAATAATTTATTTCCATATTTTCGCAAATAGAAATTAGAAAGCATGAAGTTCTTAGAAATAAGATTGAACTACCAGGAATAACTTCAACTGTAATTGGAACTTTAAAAATATCTAAACCTGAAGCATCATATTTAAAATAAGCTGGTAACGAAACAGATCATAATTTAGGAGGAAGTAAAGTTCTCTGAATTCGGAGGGACTAATAATAATAGTCCAAACAGCTAAATTGATTTTAAATATTTACTATAAAATAAATAATGCCAAATCTTATTATTTTTTTACTAGATTGAAACTATTGAGCAAAAACAGTTGCTAGTTTAAAAGAGTTAGATTTAAATACAGAATATAAGATTATAAAAATGGCAACGATAAAGACTAAGCTTGGTAAAAATATTTTAGTTGGATGTGAAAACTTTAAAGTATTTCTTCACCTAGATTTAAAAAGCATATGACAGATAAGATAATCAACGAAATAGTTAGACAGTTTGAATATTAAATATACAGGTTTGAAAGTAGAGTATCCAACATTAGAATTTTTTGTTAATAAAAATAAATAATTTTCAAGATTTCCTATAGAATAAATAAGAAATAGCATCATATTTAAACAAGAAAAATAATATTAATGTTTTAAGAGTTGTTTGTTTCCAGGATCTTGAGAAAGCTAAACTATATGATATAACTTTATGGAAATTGTATCAAACTAAAATACTAGCGATAGAGTTTTAGTGCATTTAGCTGGAAAGTACTAAGCCTTATTACCACAAAGATACAACGAAAGTACCGAAGTAGTTTAAAAAATGAAGACTAAGAAATTTGTATGAGGTACGAAGAGTTGAGAGATCTTACTAAGAGTTATAAAATGCATCAATTATTCTTCAGATATGAGTCTAAATGAGTAATTATCATGTAATTGCGTAATATTTTGATAATTTTTATGGTTATAAAAGCCCCAAAACGTATATTTCTTTGATATTTGTAACGCTATTCTTAGACATAGGCAACCGCTAATACACTACAATGTTGCTTAAGGGATAAGTATTCATTTCCCCGTTTGACGCTTTGAAATCCATCAATAATTAGATGGGATACGCGAATTATTTTAGATGTATCCTTACCGTTATGCAACCAACAATACATTAATGTTCTATAAAAATAAAAGTCATTCTTTGTTTGAATTTTTAATATCGGTTTACAAATAACGGAGAAAATAAAGGATTTTGAATATTTCAATCATTGCACCTGAAAATCCAAAGGTGTGCAGTGCAATTCCTCATGATTTGCTCCCTGAAATTATTCAACCCGCAATATATATGTGGGCTATCCAAATCTGGTGTTTGTCAAAATATTCAAGAGGACCCGAGATATTAATAAATCAAATATTATTATAATCAGGATAATATTATTTCGTAGAGCTTATAACTCTGTTAGTACAATATTCGATGGTAGCGCTAGTCTGGTGGCAGATTTTTGTAAATACAGTGTAGCCAGGACATAGAAGCTGAGACTGTGAGAAAACTAACGAGCAAGTTTGTCACGCTAAAAGTTTGCAGACTGAATAACCTTGAACCAAAAATTTGGCTTCAAATGCTGCAAGGCTTCATTCAGTTCGTGCGTTCAGTTGGTTGTGTCATACAGTTCAAACACATAGAAAACACATGTTTAATTTTTATTTTCATTGTGTCTGTGTGTTTGTTCATACTACGTTATTTCTTGTTATTTCCTTTTTGAAGAGAACTGCCAAAGTATGTTATTATATACTAGTGATGCGCAATAAAGTACGAAACTAGTTTTTACATCACATACTAATGATGATGACATTAAAATTTCTTTATAAAGCAACTTACCACACATATTCGCATCAAACTAATGAGCACCTCGGAAGAACATATAATGGGTAGGGAATATAACGAAAACCCAGGATTTTGGTAAATGAGTTTTAAATATAAAAATGCGTGACAAAATAAAAACTGTTCCATACAGACCCGTGTGTGTGTGTGTTACTATAATTTTAGTTATTTATAGTTAAATGCTATACAGTTCTGCTTAGTTATATTCCTTATCTATGTGTTTTCACAAAGATAATTTAGGGTATGACTGAAAAGAACTTTTTGTGTTAAACTTTCCTAAGTAGATTGACGTTGGTACCGAGCTGGTGTGAAGCTCAATGTTGTCCTTAAGTAAAATTAAAGCGATTGACCGGTGTGTAGCCCAAGACGGTTTAGTTTTATAGCTAAGGTAAGTGTTTAAGATAAGCGGTTAACACGACTAGTTAAGGTATACATTTTATGTTTAATATAAATAGAACGCTTGTGTTGATAGTAGTGGTAGTAGCTTTAAATGTTTGTACAATTATAATTAAGGGAATGTAATTAAACGTAAGTGGTCCATTGATAAATGAGTTTTAAATAAAAATTGTTCCATACAGACCCCCATACTATTGACGTAATTAGAGTTTATGATTTGTTGTTCAAATTGGGTACCTTATTACAGTTTCTTCTAACACATTTTTCAATATACTTATATTCATGGCAAACAGGAAGATGCTTAGGGAACATTCCTAGGATACACCGCGTTCTAGTCTTATGCCCGATATTAATTGGCGATTAACTTAAGTGTTCATTTTCCGGCTAGACAATAATGCGTTAATAACTCTGTTAAGGTTGTTAGGAAAAGCCGGTTTTTCATTAGAGATGTTAAATGTTGGTGGTTGAAAAAATTAGAAACATGAACGTGTTCAACACTGACAAGCCCCGCTTTACCTTTAAGAACATAATGTGCATTTGATTTCTTGTATTTGTGATTTGTGGAACTTTTTACGTACATCCTTGATCCCTAGTAGATGCACGTTTGCATAACCAGCTTTGTATATTTCTAACTGTACTAATGTTTTCAGGTATACTATTAAGAGTTTTATAATATTCATCTAATAATTTGTAGTAAACATGCTTTACTTGTGTCCCTCGATTTTAGCGGCCTGCCTACTATGTGCTTTAGTATAAACACGTTTTTTTTAAATCACCCATTTTTTTAATATATACAGATTGATTTCATTGGACTTTATTTCATTGTCTAAAACATTACTGATACAAATTGTATGCTTATTGTAACATAACATCTGTTTGTTCATTTTCCACCTGATTGAAGAGGCTAGATGTAACGGCATGTCAGAATCGAAATTGCAATTTCAGTAGAGTGGTCTGATACAGCAAGCTTTTTCACCTGTAGTTTTTTTTTTAATTTTGTGAAACGTACCATACGTCAAAACGAGAACTGACCTTAGAATGGAAATGCGTATGCCTGAAGGCTCCTTCCTCACTTCAGTGCACTCCAGGTATCAGGCATCAATTAAAATAAGCTTGAATCATGTGTTCAAAGTTTGAAGTTTGATACCATAGTTACTTTGACTAATTGTATCGTGGATTTTGAAATCGCAATTGTTATCGCTACCTATAATGACAGTTTTGTTATGTAAGGATAGTAGTAATTTTCAACATTTCATTGTTGGTTTATTTTGTTGGGTATGATGAGTTTCGGTGGGCAAATATATGCATACCACGAACATATTTACTTTCACATAACCAATTCTTGTTGAAGAACGATGAAACAGCACTTCCGTTGTTAAGAAATTTAGTCTGCCAATTCGATTGCTTTTTATTTTGCGTCATGTTATTACGATATACATAATAATTCTGTACTTTTAGGAGGGCAAATCGAGTTCTTGTAAACATAATATGAACCGAATTTTGTCGCAAGTATTCTGGAAGGAATAAGGTTTCCTAGCTGAAAACAGTTCAATTATATTGAGTGTAAGAATGGACAAAGTCACATCGAAGCACAATAGAAGTAATGTTTGTTGACCCATTGTTAATAATCCACTATTCGCATCACTATACTTAACACTCCGCTTATATACAAAAATGAAAAATCGAAAATATACATACCTGTATAAGATGTTTATTCGCTTTCACTTTCAGATGGTAAAGATTGTGAACGTGTAGTTATGTGATTTACCATTGAATGACTTCTACTGATTTTAGACTTTTTGCTTGCCGAGAGTGGAGGCGAAAAGTCTTTATGTTTTCGTACTATTCTTTCACTTTTCGATTGTTTGTCGGTATTTTCTCAAAGAAACTACGCTCGGACTCACTTTCGTTAATACCTATCACAGACTCGTTTCCACTTCGTAATTTGTCGCAAGTGGATTTATCAGATTTAATCTTTCTCTTTTGAGTTGATATTGTAATTATTAATAGTAATAGTCCAAATATCAATACTTTTTGGCAAAGAACTAGTATTATTACACTGACTGTTTCAGGCGCTTGTGTTTGTTCCTCAATGGCTGTTATTTTGCTTTGCCATTGAGACGTTTTAGGCAAGACGGAACTGTCAACTGGGTCAATATTTTCACTGACTGATACTTTTATGATATATTTGAACCAAGTGGGAGAAATCTTTAGTAGATAATTTAATATTGCACGTGTTTTCAATTGATAAATTCTAGAGTGTCTTGTTACGTTTTTCATTTGTGTCCTCTCTATTACCTTTCCGGATTCGGATACTAAGTGGTTTTCGTCTCCGTATATGTCTCATGACTTGGGACGGGCTGGTGTCAAAATATGTATAGGATGACCAAAAACGGCGTAACTAGGCAAAGGTCTGAATAGTTTTGTGGATACAATTAACTGGCTGCCAGAGTATGAGTACTTGGGGAAACTAAGAGGGATTATGTATTGAATTAATCCCTTGTCTTCGGAAAATGTTGTATTTTCTGTGAGTAAACTTCAGAAGATATACTCGACACGAGTGCTGTTAGCTTACTGACGTATTCAAAGTCAATATTTTTCATATATGTGATGCCATTTTCCACTCATTTGGGTTTGTTTTTACGTTACAATATGTCTGTTCTAATATAGTTGTATTTGCTAATTGCAAAAAAAAATCTTTTATTTTGTAATTGGAATATTATATTCGCGAGAACTTGATCTGGTGAAAATATATACTGTGAAAATACACCCTCGTGAATTGACATTGTATTTAGTCAGAAACCTAATGCGTACGTGTAAGTAAAACAGAAGCACGTACTGGTTGTATTTCTTCAGAAACAAGTTTAAGGCTATTTAACACTTATAAAGAGGGTAGAGTAACAACTCTGCCTACTAATTGAGGTGCATTTCCTCTCACTTGCAAAGCAATTAGGGAAGATAACATTCTGCTTTCGTTTTCACTACACGAACTCATATCTAACCAACTATACGAACGCATCACATTAAGCAATCTATCACGTTAAACTGTGAAACTGTACATTCCATTTATTTGAGACATTATTGTTCTTTGAAAACATGTTTCTTCAGTTTAAACTTATTGATGTGTATTACGCAAAATTCAACATTAATCATTTCATCAAATAATTATACGTATTTACTCTTTCTTTTTCTGGCTTCAAACCAGTGACGTCGCTTATTAACGTTCACAGGAGCACGTGAACTGCCAACTATTTTAGAATTATTATTATTATTTTCGTTTCAGATTGTGTTTCTTATCGAAAGATTTAAAAACACACCACATTTTAAATTGTTACACTGAGGCATAGGTATACAGTTCGTTTATCAAGTTGTTATTACTCTCCAATTTGTTTCCAGTTCACATTTCGTTTGTGAACGCGTTGCCCGATATGCGCTTAACTGGCGTTAGGCCTAACTTATAACATTGTGTATATGGGACCTCGGCGTGCACAATCCTAGAGTGAACGAAGATAGCAGAGGAACAGGGCTGAACACTGTTGCTAACTCTCCTTGACTTTTCCGCCCGTTCTCGTGTATAAAATGTAATCAAATCTTCTGGCAGAAGCAAGGATAAACGTTCATTACATACCAAAATCGCAAAATACACAATAAATCGTTTATGAACGAATATATTAAACGCTTAAATAACATAATTTGCATCTCCATTTACATAAAATTGTTTGAGTTCCAGTATCAGTAATAAACGAAGAGCTAATGAACAGTATCAAGCAGTTTGCAACATTGCGTAAACAATAAACAACCTTTATTTTTAGTGTGTCGTGCGAGAGATTGAAGGGATTTTCGGAACTGATTTGTTCGTTTCGTCATTAACTATTTATTAAGAGAAAAGGAGGCATTTTATAAAACATGTATTTTTCAACACATTCCATTGCATAATAAACTCTCAATCTTTTGCGCTTAACTATCTTTAAGGAAGCAATTTAGGGCAAAGAGGCTACTCCTAACCCCCTCATACCTAAAAGCGCCAAAATACGAGATCTGAAGAGTGATATTGTGAGCTTCTTTTATTTTGTGAGATATATCGTAATTTTGTGTGTTGCAAGAAGTAGATTAATATAATTTCTGTTCACCAATCACAGTCCTCAGATACCTTATGAGGAAGAGAGAAAACATTGCCTACTTTACTGAGTTATTTTATAATATTGAACAACGATTTGAATGAGTGTTTTTTTTCACGTTTGAATGAAGTGTGTTGTGAAGCTGTGTTGAAGTGAAGGAGTATTGTTTCAGTGTGTTTAGTGTACTGGTGCGTAGTGCGTTACTGCCATCAATATGAATTCGGTTCATAGATTGCAATCGGTGTCTTTTAATAAGTTGACAGAATCTGAAATACTCGAAATTAAAACTTTGGGTCCTCATCAGCCGAACCTAACTCTGAATCAGGAAGTGAAAGGTAAAGCTCATACATATCGTCGCACATTTAATAGTGACTGGTACAAAAAGCACAAGTGGGTTACAGGATGTGACATAGAAATGGCTTTGTTCTGTTTTCCCTGCCTGTTGTTTGAAGGGGATCCCCAGTGGACTCGAACAGGTTCTACGAACCTTATCAAGATCATGGTAACAATTCCGATGTCCACTTCAGAAGAAGAAAGATGTTTTTCGACATTAAAGCGTATTAAGAATTTTCTAAGAAATACGATGACACAAGATCGTCTCAGCGCCCTGGCAATGCTATCCATTGAAAAGCAGTTGCTAAGGAAAATGCAGGACTTCAACCAAAGAGTTATAGATAAGTTTGCTGCCCAGAAAAACAGAAGAATGAACTTCATATACAAATAAAGGTAAGGAGGATATATTTAATTTCTTCCTCTTATTATTGTTGTTATTATTATTATTATTATTATTATTATTATTATTATTATTATTATTATTATTATTATTATTATTATTATTATTATTATTATTTTGTGTATGTATTTACTTGAAAGGCAATTTTCAATTGTATACTCTCGTGGAAAACTGCTCTGAGGTTCACTACATTCGTCGCTGCACCGTCGAGCTTTCGAACCTGCATGCCTCAAAAAGCGAGATAATTCCTTACCAGTCCAACTACTTACTTTTGTGTGGAGTTCCTTCTTTTTCTTAACTCAGTATATAGTGTAAATAGGTTATGGAGATATATAGTTCTATTTTCTACTTAACACGTTAAGAAATGGTTTCAGGCTATCGAACGATGTGTTTCTTGTTCTCGTACTTTCTTCGTTGCTCTTTGGAGCAGATATTCTGTCAGGACTTTCAGTTTTGGGGATTTTAAATAAAAATTGGGAGGGTGTAACTGGAATTTTGCACGGTTTCTATTATTTTTTTACCGTAAAAATTAATATTTAGGAGACGCTCGATAATTTGGGGGGTGACACCCCCGAAAAGGGGGTCTGGCGGAATCACTGGTTGTGAACTAGCAACTTTCAAGCCCACGAGACGCCACTTCTTCAAACTTCTGAGTAGTAAAATGTGAGGCTAGGTTTAACCTACCTAAAATTTGGTTAATTTCTCTTGAACTTTTGTCTATACTTAAACACTAGTTCAAGATACAAACCTCTTCGTGCAATCGAAACTGACGTTCAAACTTAGGCCTGACTTCGACTAAGACTACACTTTATCCTTGCAATAGCCCAGCCTGTTTAGTTTCATAAAGTCCTATCCAGCCAAATTCATTATTAGAATATTAAAATTTAAACGTGGTTGAAAACAATATATACATGTAGCATATAGATTCATTGGCTGCTACTTCATTTTATTGAACAAGACTTTATAATTGTTTGTGTTCTACAGTAAAGGCCGCTTTAGACGATACAATTTCTCGTACGATGAATCTAAGCGAAAGCAGTGTGCCAGCGTAAAAAGAAAAAAGTTATGGATTTATACCATAGCATCTTGCCCTATTGTAGCATTCTTGCTTTCACACTCTGGCACTACTGCTAATCGTAAGATTCATCGTAGCATACATACTGTCGGCTAAAGCGGCCTTCAGTCACATATTTGTTCTAATAACAATAACTATATAATCGTTCTAATAAAATAGTTAAACACGTACACGGTTTCCTGCTCCAAGTATCGATGATTCGAATCTGTGATGTCACAGATTTATAGCACCGACACTTTGAGCAATGGATCGGAACTATTGAAAATCAATTATTATTTAAAGACAAATTATTAACAAATAATCTCACTTTAATTTCTAATTTAAATTGTGCAAAAAAAGTTTAAAGTAATCTAAACTATGCAACCTAAAAATAACGTAATTGTAATTTATGCAAAAAATAAGGAAGTCGAATTGTAATTAAAGTTAGTGATGCCAATTGCGCCCCATTGTGACAAGATCTGGCCATTTAGAAAGGTCAGTTATACACCAGGTTTTCAGAAAAGACACCAGCGGATTTTCTAGCCATTTGCTTTACACTATTTAGCCACATCTAGCCATTTTCAGCCTTTGTATGGAATCTTTTTAAAATGAATAAATAATACACTAAAAGAAATAAATAAGTATATAAAAGGAAGATTTAGGAAAGTTTCTCCAACTAGTATTTTCGATAGTTCTAGCTATCTTCATAAACCAAGACTTATAACGTCTACCTATTTTAGTCTGCGCTAAGAAACATGTTATTTTGAACCTTGTCGTTAGGTGTGTTTGGCGACTATTTTCAGTTGCTTGTTCTTTCCAGTAGTAGCCTCCAGAACCCTCTAACGGCAGGGATAAAAATAACGGGTCATTCAGCATAAACCTATTTATTTTCGAGCAGATGCAATACTGAACAAAAAGGATTCAAGCATATACCAATAAAGAATTTCAGAGTGACTGACATTTCTGCTAAATAAACGATTGACGATAATCTAAGCTTGTTCGCTTTGTTATCATAATCCCAGCCTTTATTCTCTGTATCCATTTAGGATAAGCGTAGTCCTTGTACTTGAGCTTTTTAATTTTATTTTGTTGTATTAATTTTTTAGATTTTTATTTCAGATTCTTTCCCTAGGTAACCTGACATTAGTCTGTGTTCATTTAAGTTAAGTTAAATTACATTAAAATGGATTATGTTAGATTACTTTTACCGTGTTTGTCCTGAACTTGCTTTATATCACCTGTTAAATATTTTAGACACTTTCTGGACATTTTGGAAAACTATCCACTTTTGCCGACTGAGAATGGGCATCTAGACCAGTGAATACAGATGATTAGTATTTATGGTATATTACTAAATTTACTTAATACTTAGGGAGTGCGTGTAGTATTGAATTAACCTATTTGATACCATAATAAACCATGAACGAATATCGAATATCAGCTATGAGAGATCAAACACTGTAGAGAATTGATATGCATTTCATTAAATGCATTAAATTCAGTACACTACTGTTGATATATATCATAATATCAGCCATTCTGAACCACTGTGTGAAGTGCCATTACATTTCGTACATTAGGATGAGAACTGACATTTTCAAAAACATTAATCATTTGCCACGACACCGAATTCTACACAGAGCACGTCTGGAAGAGATAATAATTAACTCGTCAACGAAGTTATTATTGTCGTTAAAATCAAAGCAGTTGTCGCACTTTTGACAGGAATTATTAGTTTTCAGTAGGACACGGTCGAATAAAATAAAAGGAGTATATTTTAATTGGTTGATAACATAAGCGATCTGAGAGTTGGTGTTCTAATTGAATCTTCATATGTGCGAAATATTCACTTCCTATGCAGTTTTATGATTAGAGTTGGTAATCACGTAACTTTAGTTCATAATTTCCTTAAATATTCTAGTCGCATTGAACAGCTTAAATATCACCATAACTAACTAATCTGTAAACATAATAATGTTTTAGTTCATTTTCTATAATTGATTGATTAAACAATAATGAAACAATGCACTAATTGTTGAGTTTGAAACTAAACGAAACACAATCAAATAAATTTTAGTCCAGTCACGTTTTCCCAAAATTGTCGAATTAATTCGGGTAGTTCTGAATTTTGGATATGATGTATGAGTCGAGTTCGGAACAAAAATAAACGTTTTGAAATATCAAAGGGTGCCGCCGACAGACACCTTGAAACATCAGCAAAGTTGTTGCCAACTTTCGTTTTGACTGGAATATTTACTAAATGTTTTAAATTTCTTTAGTTTTCTAAGATTTGTACAATTTAACGATTATTCTTTGCGTGCTCCATAGCAAAATTATATGAACGGAACCCTTCATTGACATTTGGAACGGTAGTTACAAAACGAATCAAATGAGCTGTGTATTGAATCAAGTAATCCGTTTTAAGTGTTAAATAATAATAATGTATGTGCGTTGAAATAACTAATATTTTTAAAGTAACTTATGGTGTAATTCTCTATAAAATATTGAATGCAGTAAACATACAGTTAGGAATATAAATAGAGGGAACCTTAGGCTGTTTTGTTGGAGAAGGGAATGAAGCCAAGAGACGAAAGGGACGAGGCATTTCGGCCACATTGACTGGCCCCATATTTAGAGACCCTTTTCTCCGAGTATTGCCTCTCTGAGGTACAGTCATCCTCCTACTAAAAAAGGCAATCCTCACAGTACTCGGTATAGAGGGACTCTAATGGGGCCACACAAGATGGCTGCCGATGAACCGGAATTTGGCTTCATGTGACGTCATGTATGTTCTCTCTATTTTCTTAATAACTCTATGGCAGTAAATATCAGTCTTCACGTGTTATAAATATTAACGAATTGTAAATAGCTATACATCACGGGATAGGTATTTAATTGAAGTCCAGCGTATCTACTTTCCTTTAATCTCATTGGACGTATTGTTTCCATAGTAACTTACAAATAAGAAGACTTGAAATATATATGTGTTTGCTTGTGCAAAAAGCATGATTTTTCTTAAGTGGAAAATGTCGAATTTATTCAGTGTAACAATCCTTCTTGCTATCCTACTTACACATACAGCTGGACAGAAAACGTGGAAAGTAAAAACTGTTACGAATGACAAACCTGGAGTATCTTACGCAAACTTTGGAAGCATCATAAATGAAAATGACGAAATGAAGCACAAAAGCGAATCATTTGCAAAGGATATGAGATGTGATGTTACTATACATCGAGGTGAAGATGGTTGTGTATATGACAATGGGGAACAAAACAAGAATTCAAATGATTCTATAATTCAGAATCGTATACTCAGTAATTCAGAAACCCATCTCTCAGAGAAGAATAGTACAGAAGAACAAATAGTGGCTGGAAATGTAGAAGTAGATGGGGTAAAACAAGGTTATGCTTATACAAATGGAGTTCGTCGAAGAAAATCTATTGATTACGATCAAATAATGAAGCCTATTTCAAAGAAGTGTCCTGTTGCAAGTCTTGTTAATGAAGAGATTCACAGTCAAACCATAAGACCTGGATATTTGGATGGAGGTGAAGGAGATGCAACAACAGCAAATAGCTCATCAGGAAACGAAACAGGAGGAGCACCTGCAGCAGATAGTCCTACAACAAAAGGAGGATCTGCAATAAATACTAGTACTTTTTCCATTCTCGCTGGTGCTATCTTCGCCACTGTGATTTTAAAATTCTAATATGTGTATGAAATTTCAGCCTGTTATCATTTTTTTTTAAACTGAATGATTTAGTTTTCAGTAGATCGAACTGACGTTTTCGATGTTGAGTATTGGAATCCAGTTCAGTATTGCTGTGTAATCCCGCAGCAGCGTTATAGTAGCGTAAACTCACTTTACGTATTTTTAATTTACTTTTGTTTATCGAGTTTTCTGAGCTTTATAATAAACTACAGAGAATGCCAGTCATGCGAATAGGATAGCGCAATCGATCATGTGCTGCAGATTGTTAATATGCTACATTTTTTATTAATTCTAATGAATTAACTGGGATACATAATAGCGTCAAACCTGTTGAAGCTATTGTGTCCTTTATTTCGTGAATTTAGTAGCATTTTTGTCAACGATATATACAATTGTTAATTAATGCTGAGCTAAAATATTATATATATATATTGAAGAATTCTCTAAATATCAGAAATGAAGGAAGTGTTATCTAATTGAAAGAATGTTGCAACTGCCATTGATTGGTAGAATCCAAGTTCAATATTATGTTTGATTACATTAAGGTAATAAAGAGTAGCAAAATATAATATGTGTAGGTTTTTCTTTAGTATGCATGGAACGCTTTATTTAGAATAGAACACTTTCCTTGAACTACTAACCAAACTAAATAAATTTAACGTCTGTTAGTAAATGTGTCTGAATTTATGTGTTACATTGACAGTGATTTGATCAACTTAAGTAATAAATCTGTATATATTGCGCATGCTTAATTTTGTTAACCATGACACTAGTGATCACATCTAAGTATTATCAAAGAAATGCGGTTTGCAATATGAATCACTCTAACTTGGTAACCCACAAGAATAGGTTATTGTGACTGACATTTAACGAAAACTTTTGGAGAAACAGGTTACAGGAGCAATGACATATTTCTAACAATCGTGAGATATATAATAATAATTATTTGGAATGTTCTGTGGGGCTGAAGTCACCATGTTCAGTACATTATTTCGAAAAAAAAAAATCAAATGACTGTAAACGCTAAGCCTAGTTAAAAGTGACTTTAATATAAAGCAACCCAACCCAACATTACCTAAATTATATTTCTTTGGACGTTCCTAGGGAGTATCTAAAGTTCAGCTATTATCTAAAAGAAAAACCAATTAGTTCTGGTAAGAGCAAGATACAATACGTAATAATATAATTTGAAGAGTTGGACGGTATTGTGTTGTAAGCCACGTTCTTCTAAAATCGAACAAAATTTATTACAAAGCAAGATTTAGACCTATATTGTAGCAAAATTATTGCTGTAATATCGTGAAATTGGTCAGAGAGGAGTACCAAAATTACTTTAAATATCTGCTTTAATTTAATGAGTTTATTAAATATCGCAATAAGTTAAAATGGAAAATGTTGCCTACACTACTATGCCAAACTCTTCAATCGTCGCTTAAATTAGATTTGTAGCATTATGCACATCAGCATGAATTAGAAACGTTTTTTAAAAAAATGGTCATGAGCAAATTAGCTGTTATTTACTGAATAACAATGATTTGTATTTAATATATTGAATCCACGAAACGGCATGCTCAAGGGCGTCGGCGAGGGGGGCAAGAGTGCACTTGCTCCCCCTGGATTTTCGACTTTATACCATCTAATGTTCTATATTCATATATCTGATGTATGTTTTCACGTTATTCACATCATGCATTCCATAAGGATGGAGTGTGGATCTTACCACTACATGTCCTGGTTTATTGTCATATTAGTATTATTCGATGCAATCAGAAATACGCCATTTTATATCCACAAAACAAACTTTGTGAAAACATCAAAACTAAAAACACGATTGGTCTTATTGCACCATCATGTATAGCTTTTGTTCCTTTGATTGTGCGCTTTTTTGTGATGAAGTTGTTTGTAGTTCTTTTAGAAAGCCAATCAAAAACACAAGAAATATTGATATCGTCACCTAGGAACCAGAAGGTCGTTTGTCTAATTTTGGCAAAATGGAATTAACTGCAGTCAAAGACCTTGTACTAAAGGGTATCAATCCCCCAAAATAATACCACACAAAACAGATTCCTAGAAGCTAGACATGTTATAAATGAAATTATTTTTACACGCTTTTAATGGAACTTCAAACACTAAAAACTGAGTTTTCTAGAAAATAGCAAAAGTGCGCATATTACCTTCTTTTTCTAAGGTGACGGTATACCTCTCTCTCTCACGCACACATTTATGTTATACAAAGCTAAAACTATGAATAAGCGAACTGTAATTAACACATTTTTAAGTGAACATTAACTGACCTTCATACATCCAAAATCTTGATATAGCTTTGTGCTCACACTTTCATTTTTTTTTTAAATATCGAACAAATCTAGAACAATACTGAAATTTTAAAAAGCGGCGCATCTAATACATAATTTATTTTTTACGAATAATATAGTCTTGTTCAGCAGTTTCAGTGTTTTTGATCTTAATTGCAAGACGTGCAACTATGTTTTGTTGTCAGATCATAAAATAAAATGTTTCAGATTTTGAAGCGAACGTTTTAAGCAGGGATATCTGAATGTCAGTTTACAGCATAAAACTTTAAGTTTCTAATCATTAACTTTTTTTTCTTTAAATTATAGAGCACTTCCATTTGAAAGGTATTATTTAACTCAATTTCTAAAATTATACTTTTGACTGTGAGTTGTCCATTATTTTTAATTGTATTTAAAAGAGGAGCCCGGCCACCAAGGATTCTTAAAAATAATACCAATTTGAAATTTTGATTTTTTTTTAAAGGCCCTTGGGTAACTTTGGATGATAATGAAATAATTAGTACAGTGAACTATGTGGTAAGAAACGGGAGTACCTCTAGAATATCCATGCATATTATCTTTGTACACCACAAAGCCACATGGCACAAGTCTAGGGTCAAACCGCGTAACCCACGCATCAGAAGTCAGCGCTATATCACAAAGCTACCGCGGCATAAAACGAATGTGACGGTAGTTCATTTTCTCTTGGTTTGATGGATTTTGTGTTACTACAGTCGTTCCTGAATGATGGCCAGGAAATTGTAAGTTACTCTAGTTTAAGGTTATCCGACAGTAGACCAATACAGTCAATGAAAATCGAATTAAACAACGGATCCACACTCAGTATATTTTTATACTAGCAATCTGTGGAATCATTAAAGCAAAACTCTGTTCGTTTGGTGACGTGTAAATTTATGATATCTCTGTTCGATGACACTTCTGGAGTTTCTCACAAACACTTTGATTGTTGGTCTACAGAACGTCTGATATTTACTTTTGTGCATTAGTTTTGAAATGCCTAAACCAATACAACACACGCTGGTAACTAGACCGTTTTTTCATAGCATAATTTGGCCATGATTGATAACTCATGCAGAACAGAAAGTTTGCATAACAATCCTCCTCCTTGACAGTAAATCTTGTACACAAGTTGTCTATTAATGCTTGTTAAAATATTTTTTTTCTTCTGTATTCTTCGACAATCAGAACAACGTTTGAATAAATTACTATTATTCACAGTTTTAAATTTACTTAAATTATTGAAACTCATCTATTTCTGACCATGTTTCACCCTACCATATATATATATTTCTTTGACTAAATTATCTACTAGCAATTGATCACACTACATTAATTACCATTGTAATGAACGACGAGCTCTAACACTCCAGTTAGTAAGACCTGAACTATTCTAAAATACTGAATATGCTACTCTATCCGGCGTTACTGATAAGGCACTGTTAGAAAATTTCTGCTATGTTCAGAGTCCATTAATTAAATTTTAAAATTATGAATATCTGAATTTAATTTATTTTTTGAAATGATTCTAGATAGTAAAATGGAGGTATATATAAGTGCGTGGGAATTTCTCCTTCCTTAAATAGCGAAATTGGTACACTGCAAAAATGACTGTGTTAATCAACACTTTTCTGGGCCCCCGGGCGACAACCATTTTTTGTGTTAAATCCACGTCATTTATTGTGTGATATTAGTGATGCAACACTCTGATAGTATGACACTCTCCGTTGTGTTAAGTCAGTATTTAGAACATATGAATTGTGTTGAATCAGCGAAATCAGCAACGTTTATTACGTTGATGTAACACCAAAAAATGGTCACCCTGGTACACCATAAAGTGTTGAAATAACGCAGCCATTTTGCTGTGTGCTCTCTTGCTTTGGAAATATAAAATATAGTGGTACCAAGAAGAGAAAAGCCTAACTTTCAAGAACATGAGATTTAAGAGAATAGGAAGCTGTACTATATTATGAGAATAATTTATAATATTATGTAATAAATAAATAAAAGTAATTTTCTACTCTTCATGATCCATCTATAAATATATGACAGTAGCGATCACAGTGAGAGCTTCGGCTCTTCTCTCCCAACCCGTCTGGTAAGCGTGGGAGCAGTAGACCAACTCCTTCCTTCGGGGACAGGCCTCATCCACTAGTGGATTGAATATGGCTGTGATTTATTATTATTATTATATATTTATAATCTTGCCCCCTTCGGGAAATTCATGGCGACGCCCTTGGGCATGCTTGTCTTAGTTTCGTGCACACATTGTGCTAAGCATCATAAATAACTGATGACACGAAAAACAATATCAGATGTATAGACCTTCAGAGACAAAGACCATTATTCAATTTTGGCTCTTGAAAATTGTTCTGTAGGCAACTGTAACGAAATTTAATATTATAACGTAATCTAAATCAACTAAATCATACTTAACTATTCATTACACAGGCTTGCATGTGTCGGAGACACATGCTATATGAAGCACGAAGTGTTATTGAAGGTCCACTTGTTATATGAAGTGATATTGTTTTTAAATTAAATACATCAGTTTAAAATCTTTGATTATACAACATTTGTGTTAACAACTTTAGATATAAAGTAGTATTCAGCATACGAAATAAGTGGTCCCTTATACAGAATTATTTATTATGAATGTAAAATAGTGAGGATATTCCAAGGTGCATGATCTCAAATAGTATCCTGAAAACCAAAACAGTTACATTGGAACGCCAACACACACACACACAAAAAAAATACTTGCATTTTTTGGAAAGTGGAACCATCCTCAGGCAGTAGGGTATCACGTGTGAACATTATTGTGGAATGGAAAGAAAAAGCACAAGCAAACAAAACGAGACAATTGGTGTATTAATTAGTTTTCCTCTGACAGAAGACCAAGAATAAACACTGAGCTTACATCCAGATAGATCACTTTATATACCGCACACAGAGGGTAACAATGTAGCTTAACGCATTCACTCCCACAGCATAGAAAAAATATTCTCAATAATAGTCAAGCTGGCACGTATTTGTCCAACCAGGTTTGTAACCACGGCCGGGTGACGTTTCGTCCAAAGACATTTTGTCCATACGACATTTAGCCCAGGGACATTTAGTCCATAGACATTTCGTCCATTGACATTTCGTTCACAAGACATTTCGTCCAACAGATTTTTCGTCCACAAGACATATCGTTCAACAGATTTTTCCTCCACAAGACATTTCGTCCAACGGTTTTTTCGTCCACAAGACATTTCGTCCAACGGATACTTCGTCCACAAGAAATTTAGTCCAATCGACTTTTGGTCCAACAGATTTTTCGTCCACAAGGAATTTCGTCCAATCGACTTTTGGTCCAACGTATTTTTCGTCCACGACATTTCGTCCAATCGACATTTAGTCCAAAGGATTTTTCGTCCAATCCATGTAATATATAGCCCAATGTTCACTGACACTCACTCACTCACTGATCATCAAAATTCACAGGCCAAACTACTCTAGCTAGAAACACCAAATTTGGTTTGAAGGTGTAGGACCATAAGTAGGTAACGGGAAGAATCGAACATTTTGAAAAAGTCGTCATCTTGGATAAAAAATGGCCCAGGGGGGCTGGGGCTATTGAATTGAAATTAGGTATGAAGGTACATTACCGCTACTAGGTTACGGAAATATTTTCAAATTTGGTAAAAATCGCCATCTTGGATCCAAAATGGCCGCCAAACTCATTGTTGTATAGAATACACAGCCTAAACGACTGGGGTATTGAAATGAAATTTGGAATGGTGGTACATTATCAATTGTAGGTTACGAAACTATAACACAATGTACCCAAAGGCGCCATTTTGGATCCAAAATGGCGGACTTAAAAATCCATATTTCACGACGTTTGAGATAGAGATACGAAATTTGGTATTCATTTGTATCATAACTAGTAGTTTAGGAAAATAATACAAAATTTTGGGAAAGTCGTCATCTTGGATTTAACATGGCCTGCTAAATATTAATTTTTAACACTGTGAGCTAGGTAATAGAAATTTTACATGAAGGTGTACCTTCACAAGTAGGACACGCGAATATAATAAAACATAGAAAAGTCGCAATCTTTAATCCAAAATGTCCGCCCGAAAACTCATTTTATAAACCACTACGGCTAGGCAAACGAAATTTGGTAAGAAGTTGTATCATGACAAGTAGGTCACAAAAATAGTAAAAAGAACCAAATGGGGGCACAGCACCCCCCCCCCCCGATGGGTGGTATATTTGTACCATGGAGTCAGCCAGAGAGTCTTTGTTTACGATAAAGGGGGAACAGCCCCCCAAACTCTGGTGTTGGGAGCGCAGCTCCCACGGGGGTCTGGGGGCAAGGCCCCAGCGAAGTTTGGTATGAAGGTGTATCATAACAATTAGTTTAAGAAAATAATACCAAATTTTGGGAAATTCGCCATCTTAGATTCATAATGGCCGCAAAATTATTCATTTTTAACAACGTTTGAGTTAGAGAATTGCAATTTTATTTTCAGTTGTGTCTTCAAGTGTAAGTCACTACAATATAATAAAACATTTAAAAAGTCGCCCTGGCCACCAAACCCATTGTTGAATAGAAGAAAGAGCCTAAACGGCTGGGGCTATTGAATTGACATTTGGTACGAAGGCACATTATCGCTACTAGGTTACTAAAATATTTTCAAATTTTCTGAAAGTCGCCATCTTCGATCCAAAATGGCCGCCAAACTCATTGTTGTATGGAATA
>JAGDQP010008013.1:29179-64775 GCA_022664845.1 Lepisma saccharinum | reverse complement strand
ATCCGAAACACTACTCGGGTTTGTAAACTTTATTTTATATGGGCCACCCTAGTAACTTAACTTCGGCCCGTCACGATGATTCGTCACATTCTAGTTAAAATCCACACCCATGCCCCTGCCGGGACTGGAACCCGGGACCTTCGAGCCGATTGCCTACCGCCGCAGATCGCTTAGCCACCCTGCCGGCACTCGGGTTTGTATCCAGGCGTTTAACTTTTAGCAGGATTTGAACTTGCGACTACGCGCGCCGAGGTAATGACTGAATTTCTTAGAAACACTAGGGACGACCGGGTCCGAGTTTCGGATCCACGGTATCTTAAAATGGACAACCCTGGATGAAAGTTTTCCTACCCCTACTTCTTGCCAGTCCTGTGTGAGCGTCAGTTTCTCAAAGGCCATAAATAAATTTGAAAACTCGGATGGATTTAATATTTTTGGTCGGGTTTCATTTTCCAAACAAAACAGTCAGAATGTGTGCATTCGTAAGCCAAGTATAATCATAACCACAAAGAAGAAATCACCGCCACGTTACCCCCATGACCTCTTTCTTTCCTGCTTTTTTAAATTCACATAAACAGAGTATTTCTCGTCCGCGAATAGACAGAAAGCGAGCAACTTCTGAGAATTCAAAGAAGAAAACTAGGAGGAGCGCGGTCGACCGCAATGAGGAGGCGATAAAGCCAAGTAATGGGTGTGTTTGCTTTTTAATCGGAAAATACATTCTTACTTCTGATGCGAAAAAGAGGATTTTGTCCCTTGTACTTACAATGCAACATTATTAAATTTAGAAATCAAAATCAACTTACTTTCGTTTTGACTTCCTCAACTTTCTTTAACTTTGCCCCTTTTCATTTCGGGAAGGGAGTAGATGGCTGAGCCCCCCCCCCCTCATGATTTAAGAGTAAAGGTTAGGTTAAATTTTGTTTGTTTGCATTCCAAACTGAATAGCTCCCAGATTACGTAAGGTTAGGTTTGGTTTCGTTCGGTTCTTGATGTCCACAGACCGGGTCAGTTATCTACACTCTTGGGCACAGGTTGAAACCGATTTGTTCGATATAACGGATTCGATAGCGTAAAACGCAAAAAATTCTGTTTTCGAATGCTCGAGAAAACATGATTTCATCGAGAGGGCAATAAAAAAAGTTTGCACCTGACTTGCGTAACTTCCACATGCTCTTAGTCACTAATTTTATTAAATTTCCTAACATACGTCTAAAAATATCCGAAAACGCTCATCACGCAATATCGCAAAGGACAGTCCTATTTGTGATACGTAATGGATGATAGTAAATAGGTATCCATTATAAAATACTTCTTACTTTTATCCACGATCTATGACGTAACGTGATTATTGATCGATTCATGAACCAGTTACTTATTTCCTTCGAAAAAATCACACTCGACGTAAGCTAAAACAATACCCAGCATTGCGTACGGTGCAAATAAGTGTTTTAAGTGAAGCATTCCACCTGTAGTGAAGTCGCTTTGCGTTGGCAAGGTAGTAGATGACTGACCCACTCTGCGAACAAAGTAACCGAACTAAACCTAACCTAACCTCACCTACAGTAATCTAACCTACCCTTACGTAATGTGGAAGCTATTTATTGAGTTTAGAATGCCAACAAACCAAATTTAACCTAATCTGTAGTCATAAATCATGAGGGGGGGGGGAAGTCATCTACTCCCTTCCCCAACCTGTGACTACTCCGGAACGCCCAACGTATACTAAAGAAAGGTCCAATACTGTATGTAAGAAGTGACTAATTCTACGTATTACCAATAACATTAAACGTATGCACAGTATCAAAGACTACAATAGGTGAACCACTGTTACTTTCGAAAGGAAACGAATGAATAACGCTTTTCTCTAAAGGAATAAATGCTATTTTTACTGTTTCAAACGTGAATTAACTTACTTTACCTAATCTGGCGTATCGATGCTATCCGTTTGAATATATTACTCGCCCATTACTTGCTATTTCATAATTAAACATGTTACCAGAACGTTGCCCTCCATAAAACACACTACTTTTCGTCAACATGGGAAACAACATTAAAAACTGAATATACTTTTACTACTTACACGTTTTTAATTTAAATATTTATCACCACAATCAGAATTCTGTGTGTTTAAACATAATCAGAAAGTGTTTAAATACTTTCCTCTGTCCTTCTTCCCTCTTGAAGTTGCAGTCGCACCGTTGCCCGCCAGCCATGAGAGACGAATGCTCCCGAAACTAGCCGATCATCACCGAAACAAATGACTGTAGTTTTCCGTTGAAAGCATGGAACCGCAAACGAAGTGCGCTTAGAAGAAGAAATAATATATAAGACGAGGAATAATGAATAACAAAATACTATAAAACTAGTTGCAATTAGTGAACAACGAGTCACTTTCACAATTAACTGTCCCTAAGGAATCACCATATGTAGGAAAGGTGTGTATATTTCGAACGTGACTTCGGCCAACAGAAAACCAACGGTTGGCCAATGGTTGTTGGGCCATCACATGATAATAGTTGGCAATGACTACCAACTAGGCCAACGCAGACGATGTAAGGTCCAACCATGCTTTCTTGTTGGCTGGCCAACCCAACGATTCGCCAACCGTTTCCACCATTCCCCAACCAAATGCCAACCATTATTGCTACTAGGGTGGTTAGTTTACGTTAGAAATAGTAAACAATCTTACTACCGGCACTTCATTTATTCTCATCGGCGCCTTTGTACACAACGAAACAGAACGTTCTTGATGCTATAGTATTGGGTGAGTCCATTATCTACTTTCGTGCTTCAAAACACGCAAGAGTGTAGATGACTGACCCGCTCTGTGATGGATATTAAGAAACTAACCGAACCTAACCTAACCTTACGTAATCTAGAAGCTATTTATTCAGTTTAGAATGCAAACAAAAAAAATTTAACCTAACCTTTAGACCTAAATCACGAGGGGGCAGTCATCTACTCTCTTCCCCAAAACACCCTTGTACGCGGTGCATACGAACACACAATTTCACAAATTCTTTGGCTTGAACATAGTATCGTGGCACAGGCTGGTTCTTTGCTTAGGTGCTTATTCAAGGTTTTGGTATATTAATGGTTCACATTAACTGTAACTATCCTAACACTTTCGTCTAAGATGGACGGTACATTGCGATTTGCCAGTTTACGTACAATTAATTTCACATACACTCTACGTGCAAGTAGAAATAAAATTTCACCTATTTTTAAAAATGTAATTAGTAGCTATTAATTATTACATATTCATACTTACTTTTCGATTATATTTCTTCATAGTAGCCGACTTGCATGTGCTGTACCGTAGATCTTCTATCAGCATAATATTAACAGATTCAATTTTCCCGGTATTCAACGCACACACAACATTTCATCCCACTCTTGTCTTCGTCTTTTATAACTGGTAACTATCCAACACTGAAAAGATGAAGGCTTTCCGTCGAATTTGTACCATAGTTGCTTGAAGTCTCTTGGATTGACTTAAGTTGAAGGTAGATGAAAATTCGTAGGTAATCGTTTCTTGATGACACTTTGATATTTTACACTAGTGGTGGTGGACACCACTTTTGAACTTAACGTACCATGCGATTCTGCCTGCTATATGCGACTGCGCATGCCCAAAACTAAGCTAGGCACGTGATCAGGAGCAGAAGAAGGTCTCCTACCGTTATTTAAAGAAAACAACAAACCGTAAATATTTGAAGGTAGGATACAATTATTTTTACGGTAACATTTTTCCCTGCAGCTCTCTGCGCATGTCCGAAATAAGGTGGTCACGTGATAAGAAGAAAAAAGGCATTCTACCATAATTAACAGAAAACGGCAAACCGTGAAAATATTCAGGGTAGAAGGCCGTTCTTTTCACGGTAACTTCATACAGTGTAGGCTCCACACTCTACAGGACCAAAAGTAGCTTAATAGTGATAAAAAGTACAACTTTACAGAGACGAAATTATACTTGAAAGATTTTCTTGCAAATTTTCCCCTTGTCTTGAAAAATAACCGACTGTAGAGCTCTGGAGTCTCTAGAGAGGTGATCATTAATCTTTGGGGCCCTATCTATATCCTAGAGTTTGAATCAGGACATATTCTGACTTATTTTTCCCGTATATGCGGAATCTAAAATGAAAATTGATGTCCCATTTGAAAATTTGAACTTGGGAACCAAGGGACTCACACAGGGCGTTTGGCTAGCTCATCGGGTAGCTCTGATCCTTTCCTGGAAATTTTGTATCTTAAAATTTTCGCAAAAGTGCACTCTAGCTAAGATATTTTGCTGTTCACGAGCTTTTCACCATTGATCAATTTTCTGCCAATATTCTACATTTTCTAGATACATTTTCTGACATAGTGTTTCCCGTAGATGAAGAATGCGCAATGAAAAATGGATTCCTATTAAAAAGTCAAACTAGCGTCCAATTGGGTCCACACAATCCCCTCCCCCCTCCATGCACAAGGAACTTTGCTAGCTCATTGGAAAACTGTCAACTTTCTTACAATTTTGTATCTTTCAATTTTTCGAAAATCCTTATTCTAACCGAAATATTTAACCGTTCAAGAACTTTTCACACTCACTATCTAGACCTCCAAGCTAATTTTGATTTGTCCTAGTGTTTGACAAGGACGCCCTCTGCCGCTAAGATTTTCGTAGAGTAATGAGTTCTCAATCGATTGATACATGTCCCGTTCGGATCCCCGATTCATGATTAGTGACCTTTACTTGTAAGTTGTGCGGAATCGCAATAATGTGCTCGCTCCGTAATCGGGAGATTGTCGAATGGAATCCAAGG
The DNA here is from genome assembly GCA_022664845.1 of Lepisma saccharinum. Lineage (NCBI taxonomy): Eukaryota > Metazoa > Arthropoda > Insecta > Zygentoma > Lepismatidae > Lepisma > Lepisma saccharinum. The sequence goes on along the minus strand of JAGDQP010008013.1, from coordinate 59,967 downwards.
GGCGGTCAACTTGACTGAGTTTTTCCTTCATTCTTATACTCACACGAGGCAAATATCAGGATAATACCTTCCTTACAGGGTGTTACTTTATTTTCTTCCTTTTTCAAACGACATAACTAATAGTTGTTGATATACAAACATAAAAATATTAACTTTGCTCAAAAAGATAAATTCAATATAATATATGTCAGTAAAATTAAGTATTGGAATGAAATTCACTATCCTTTGTTCGGAACAAAACAACCAATGATTGAGTCGTTGTTATAAATAATTATGCTAATGTGTAACAACAAGTGATTTAATAGACCACACAAAGGCTTGTGTTTATAGACTAAAGTTTTTCAAATATGAATACTGTACTTTCATGAAATTGAAACACCTGAATTTGGTTCGAAAATATCAAATTTACTACTTCTGATTTTTGTCCGACGTTTTCACAGCGTGACAAACTGTTTACATTGAGATTTAGCAGTGGAGCGAAACTACAGAAGATCATAGCGAGTGGCAGAGTTAGGAGCAGGTACAATGAAAATATCTTTATCTTATTTCTGCTTTATTGCTTGAATCTCTACCATGGTTCTCTGTGTGTATCGCGTGGCCACCATGATACAAATAGCACATACACAGCAGTGTAAACGAACTTTAAGGAAAGAAATGTGTGTGTTAGTGTCGAACACAGGTGTATTATCACATTCCTATTGAAGAAAATAGTAAAGCCAGTTGAAACTTTACAAGGATTGATTTGAAAACGAAACTGTCACGAACACGAGACGATAAATGGTATGAAAACATGGGAAACTGACGAGAGATAATTGTCGGTGGATAAAGTTTTGGGAATTATCTTCTGAAATGTGAAAAGTGTGATCCTCATGGATTTTGTGGCTCAAGGGGTCGCAATAAATGCCAACTATTATTTCGTATTGTTCCAGGGCACTGTTCTCAATAAAATGAATGGAATATTGTCTGGACTTGTCATTCTGATTCATACGAATACGAGCCTGTATTTTGTTCATTTGACTGGCAAACTTCTGGCCCTGTTTCACTGGGAACTGTTGTCACACGCGACGTACAGTCCGGGTTTGATCTCCTGTGATTATAACTTGTTTGGATTCCTTAAGGATCATATTCTAGGGAAGAAATTGCACACAGTTGAAGTACCACTGAAGGTTATCCTGCAAAAGCTACGACACCAGACTATTCTATTGTAGGCTAAGAAAATCAGAAACGCTACCGCGATGGCAGAGTACGAGGACGTTCAGGTTGAAACTTCGAAAAACTGACATAGTACAGCGTTTGCATCATACAGTAAGAACTCGGTGTTTACGTGCTGGCTAACTTTTCAAGAAACCTTTAAATTGTGGACGATAAAAGATGCAATTTTCGCGGTGAGTGGAGCTAGATACAACTTACCCCCTATATATCTTTGGTGCAATCATGGTCAAACATTTTGAGTGACAACGAGCAGGACGTATTGCCTGACGTACCTTCACGAGACAATGATATCGAAACTTACCTTGAGGTTGTCGTATTGATTCCCGAGTTTGTAAATGTTGAGAGGGATGTTATGGCTCAGTGGCTACAATGTGACGAAGACCTACCTGGGTACGAACAGCTGGAAAATAAAGAAATTATTATCGACCAGGTTACCAACTGTACTACTCAAGATGATCATCCCATTATTCCGAAAACATCAAATATGGTTACTCCTACGTCAACGTTAAATGCCACCGAGACATTAATTTTATCTTTTGAACAAAAAGACTGCGAATTTCAGGACATTGTAGGTTTGCGCAAAATTCGTACGAATTTTAGAAAAATAACTGCCGACTCAAAGAAACAACAAAAAATAACAGACTATTTCAGAGTCTAATTCCACTGTACTGTACTGGTATCATATACAGGTGTAGTACCTCATTCCCTATTTTTATGTACGTTTCATTCATTATACAGGGTGTTTCAGGACCTCTGGTACAAGAAATCCTCATATCAAAACAAGAAAAAAGTTCATATGAACATGCGCCCTATCATGCGTAGTTTCCGCGCTAGAGGGCTGAAAAACTCTATTTCAAGGCAATTTATTTCGAACACTAATAGCTGTAGAGCTAGCGGCTTGTTGTTTCGTCAAAGAAATTGGACTTTGTCGTTCAGAAAATGTACATGTCAGAATTGACGGGAAAGTGCGCGAGGGATTACCCAAGAATTGCACAACAATGTCGGTCGAACAGAGCAAGTAGAGGATGACTTCCTATCAAAGAACACCACCACATTGATTCCAAGGTGATACCTCAAACAGATACAAGATGGGGGAGAAATAAAGAATGTTTTGTGTGGTTGAATAATTTCACTCGGGAATCTCTCGGGCATTTTCCCATCACTTCAGACATGTGCATTTTCTAAACGAGCAAGTCTGATTTCTTTGACAAAATGATGAGCCGCAAGCTCTACAGCTAGTATTCAAAATAACTCACCTTGAAATACAGTTTTGGACGTCTTAGTGGCCCTCTAGCTCCGGAACTACGCATGATAGAGCGCGCGTTCATATGAACTTTTCTTCTTGTTTTGATATGAGGATTCACCTCCTGAATTTTGTACCAGAGGTCCTGAAACACCCTGTATACAGTACTGTATTTTTTATATTAAATATACCTTTGTTATCCGTGATTTTCACGTATCCGCGCACTCCTGGACATCTATTATCCCGGATACGCGAGGTCTTACTGTACTTCATTTAATTCGCAACTTAGAAATCTTGGGTTCTAACGAGAACTTACGAATATTACATTTGATCACCAACTTTTGTCTTAATATTTCAGCGGAATAGAAGGCTTTCGAAACTATGTGTTTGCACATTTATTTTTTCTCACACCCAATTTAGCATAAGGTGCTGTAACTCAAGAGTGCATATTTTGTTGGAATTACACTGAGAAAGACGTTTACATTTCCAGTAATGTAAATGTAATATTTACAGTATTACGTAGGTTACGTACGTACGGAACACACGTAATACGTAAGAAGCCCACGTTGAATGAAATTGGCGATTAGTGGTGCCTGCATTACAAATAATGTCAAGTGGAAGAAGTCATTATTCTGTATGTTCCCTACGTATTACTGTTGTTCCTCCATGTCACATTTTTTGGCCGGACGGAACATCGTGCAGATTGATAAAACGAATAAAGTGACGTTATATAGGAACACAGCCAAGCAGGATGAGACCTCCTGCCAAGAATGAAAGAAGTCAGTATATAGACGACAATTTCCCACGTAATAACAGAAGCCGCCTGCAGTAAAAGTATAATACTGGAAACACATGGTTTACAGTATAGTGCTGGTATAAAGATTCCATAAAGAGAGATCGTGCGTATATGAACAGTGGAATCAGAATTGTCAAGCAAATACTGCGGGAGGCACAGTCTGGCAGGAGCATTTTAAGTGTGTTGCGGAATGTGAAATATGTTGCTCGTTGTTGCGGTGTACTGCAAGTTGTTCGCGAGATGGCAGCATAGCTTTATTCATGGACAGAAGCTAAAACTATAATTATTATGTATCGAAGATCTATTTTAAGGTACACATGATAGGCAACAAGATAAATATTATTAGTATGTGATAATTTAAACATTTCTGAATGTATTTATGTTACTGCTCATGTGTAAAAAATGCGCGCAGTTACATTATTGTATCTTGTTATATGAGTTAAAAAGTTAGGTTATCGATACAGATACCAACATTAACCGGATTTATCATCTGATTTATGAAATAATAAAATACTTAAATTTCGAATACTTGTAATTTACATCTCGGGGCATCTTGCTCTAGAATGAAGTTATTAATTTCAATATTAACCATATGGAGAAGCAGGAGGAAGTACCATGCAATGACCTTACGATACTGGTGAATCTTCTATTCTTTCCGTCTGGTATATCTATATATTCTAGAGGTAACTCACGTACACGATGTACAGACCGTCCTGCCAGGTAGGACGGAACCTACAACTACGACAGATAAACGACCAGTACGTAAGCAGCAGTCCTCTTTGCGAGACTGGGTTGCCCTACAGGAAGGCAGAACGGCGGCTACGTACTGGTACGTTAGTGCAAATTACTTGATGATGTCATTAAAATGACGTCATGAAGTCGCTCCTCCAGTTCTCCTGCCAGGCAGGAGCCAACAGCATCTTACACAATACATGCTCGATAAAGTTGTTAGCTACGTCCTTGCGACTATACCCGGAAACGAAAGACTGCAGGAACGAACGCACAGATTTAAGGAGGTTCCGTTCTTAAATCCTGGGGAAAATTTTATCCGTGTATGGACTAGTAATGCTATCTTTTTTACCATGAGTATAATCACTCTCTTTTTTTTAACATTGCCCGGTCTTATGAACGTCTTTAGAAGTCGTTTAAATATATATTTTTTTAGATATTCATTTATTCTATATGAGGATAGTTTAAAACTGGTATTGTTTCATAATTAAGCTTCAGACAGATTAATAGTATTCATTTTTATGTTTCAGCGCAAGGACACAATTTATGTTTATGGTAAAGGTAAAACGGCGTACTGGTTCATCATGGGTATTTGTAATAATAAAAAACTTCTTTTAAAATCTGATTGATAATTTTAGTATTCTGCACGGAAAACGTAAAACGTTATCGAACTGGTCAAAATAATATCAAGATATGATTTTCAGAACGAAAAAGTGCAGTTTACAGGGTGCTGTTTCGCACGGAAGAGGTTGCATTTCAAGGTTGGTTTTCGTAGAACGTTATATATAAAAATATATTGAAGGTATACAGAATATTAATGCAGATATGTGGATCCTTATTTCTTATGACTTTTTAAAAATTAAAGTTCTTTTTCTATGAATATAGAAGAACCAGTATCTCTGGTAGGGGCGAGATAAAGATATATTATTCTTACTTCTTTTTTACATATATAATAAAGAAACTACAATAGAAATTTGAAAGTTGAGATTCGAGTTTGAACCTTGTTATAGATTTGCAAATTAGGTGTGAATACTGCTTGTGAGCGCTTTGGTACCTGCAAATATTTCATATTACCACCAGTGCTAAAGAAATATGTGATAGGTATATACAAGCTCATGTTGGTCAGCTGTAACGGTCGTTGCTTTCTAATCTAGGGAGCCCGGGTTCGATTTCTGGTTGGGAAACGAACAGTTCGGAGCCATCGTTACACTGTAGGCTCCGTGCTTTGAACATAATTTTTACCCGACGGAAGATAATTGCAAGTAACAATCGGTACACCTTCCCTAGAGATTTTCGGGATATTTTGATTTTTAAGAAAATTGCTGAAACACACATTTTAATATTGTGAGACACTAAATTCCCAGCTTAAAAGTTCCACCTCTGACCAACTCGTACACTTCTGTTCAAGTCTTATAGCATGAGAGAAAAAAGTGTTAATAAAATTATTTATTTAAGAACTTCAACCTCTCACCATTGGGAACAGAAGCAATACATGTATAATATACATACCACACATTTCTTCGGCACTCTGGTGGTAATACCAAAGTGAGCGCGAGAATTATTCACATCCAGTTCGCAAGTATGTAACTCTGTTAAAACTGAAATATGAAAGATTTTCCACCAGAGACATTTGCCTCCAATGTCCATAACCAAACACGCATTGTCATTATTCACGCCTAATTTGCAAACGTGTAAGTCCGTTTAATCTCAAATCTTAAAGTTCAAATTTCTAACGTAAATTTACTGTGTGCCCCATAAAATAAGAGTTTTGAGATTTTTAAAAATTCACAAAATATTCCGGATGCGCACACGAGCTTTCATATTCAGTATATCTTCGATACACTTTGATATGTAACAGTGTACAAAAATCAAAATTATTATTCAACCCCTTCATGAAAGAGCAACATGAAAGCCATATTTCTTTCTATCCCAACAAATATATTTGGATAACATTTTCACCAGTTCGATTGCGTTTTATGCTTTTCATGTAATTAAAATTATCAAGCAGACTTTAAAGAAAAAAATATTTATGGTTGAATGTCCTATGATGAACCACTTCGCCGATATTACATTGTCAGTAAACGTATGCAATAACAACGTTTGCATGCGATGCCGTATAAAAATGGCCTCCATTAATCAATCGGTGGGGATAAATATGTAAAAAACTATTGAAAACTATAAACATATACGAAATATAAATATTACAAAGAAATTAAAACTGAAAGAGATCAAACGACATAGGCTAGAACACTTATGATGGAATTATTTATACAACATTTACATACACTGGATTTAATTAAGCACGTACGTACTTTTGAACCCCTCTTCAAATAAGGATGCCGGCTGAATGGTAAGCAACTTAATATGAAAAGTTTATTCTTTGTAGTGAGGAAGAAAATTCCCATACATAAACGACATTTAAACTGATGTTTATATTTGATGTGCGTTTTTCAATTAATTTCGGACACATTCAGTTCTCCAGATCTGGATATGGTGAATAAGACAATCCGTGAAGTTCAAATTTAACTATCTCAGTATAGAGCTAAAGTTTCAATAGCTGGAAAGCGTCGAAAATTATCGGATAATACCTGTTTCGCGAGCAATTACTTTTTGTTTACGTTATACAAGGAATAGAATAAAATAAAGTACAAATGATAGAATTAGGGATCAATGAATGAGAATACGTAATCAAAGAATCACACACACCAGTTCAAGACCATTTGTAAACATCATGTGTGCCACGGCTTAAGCTCTTATAGTGTAGTAGTTAAACTAAGCTGTTTACTTACTCCTATACTTCAATGTACGTTACTGATATCGGTGAGGAGCTAAAAACACTTGCTGTAGAAATAGAGAAAGACTTCTGCGTCATATTTAATTATAACGGAGAGTATCGAACTTATTAATAAGCATGCAACGTAGTTGTGAATTTGAGATCTGCTTAATAGGTATAATTGTGATTAGAAAATAGTGAGATGGGTCCATATATTTACATGACAAAACTTACTAACTTCATTTTGAGTTTTCTGCATTACTAAATGCATTAACAGTCACTCACAGTTGTAAGAAAAGAATGATGTTTGGTTTATTTTTACAACAACTGAGGTATTTAAGCCTTGCAGTTGAAATTTGTGTATTTGCTAGTGAATATATATATGAATCGTATAGACTGAGCATATAAGCATTTTTCTTACAATTACTGCCATTTTAAACTTAGGATTTACTCCCAATTGTATGTTATCATTTTTATTTAGCACAAAGAAAAATGACCTGCGTGTACTTCTGTGTAGTTCACAACAAAGTGCTTTTAGTTTACCATTGTGAAAATATTTTTCACATATATTAGGGATAGTTCAAATATTACATAACCACATCTTTGGACATTTGAGACCTTATCCCCCTTGTAAGCAAGCATAAGCAGATCACCGCCCCCTCCCCCAGGAAGCAAAATAAAGCGTCTTTTGGAAATTGTTATTTTGTTTACAATATATAAGCATTGTTCTGAATCACCCTCCCCGCTGGAGCTTGAGTCTCCTACCTTTGAATAATTACGTAATATTTGAATGCCCCTGCTAAATTAGAAAGCAGCCGCTAAAGTATAGTTACACCTTGAAAACACAAATACAAGGAAACGAGTTCGATTGGGATAGGTAGCTTTAAGTCATTTTATTAACTGAACTCAATATTAAAACCAAAACTAATCATTACGCATAGAACACACCATTTTATCGTACAATTAATAGCATCCATTTGAATTACTGCTTTACTATCCGTCATTGTAGACCATACTGTTCTCTGTTAACAAATAATAATTAACATTAGAGAACACATTAATTTCAATTTGTTACAACTCAATACAACTATTTTTCTCCATTCGAAAGATTAAATTATTTCATAGAAAGAGTAATCAAGAAGACACAGCCTAGTAACTAAATGTTCTTCTTCCTTGTAAAGATAGATTTATTTAAGAAGGCGGACAACTCATCCCCTCAGCATTCTTGCCCCTCCATATATGAACGAAGGTCTTTTTTCTATAATGTTTCAAAGTCATGTAACGAATGTGGTGATCACTTTTGACGGTTTGATTTTCTGCGATCGAGTGGAACCTTAAGAGTCTGGTTGGCTGCTATGGATTGACCAAGTAATGCTTCTATCCAATCATTTTGCGACACCTTATCATGATGAACTGTATTTGTAGCGTATCTCATCTTATGTTTGTGATAAACATATTGTTTTGCCATTCACCATTACTAGAAATGTGTTAGTCTACAATTGCTTGATTATATTTCCTAAAATAAAAGTGGCTACTTTGCTCTCATGATTAACAATCCATACGGATTAACAAATCCCTTCACGATGCTGGCTCGATCTTGGATCAACTTGAGATCCTTGCTATTCTTTTGACCTACTAATGAATAATCCGTACTTTGCTTATAACTGAATAAAAATCATTTGGAGATCTATTTTGGTTTCTAGTCCGCATGTATCTGTGTGCATAGATTATATAAGGCAGCGAGTTATTTGCTATTTGCCCATAATTCTTCCTCCTCGTTCCAGCCACTTTTTGCTCAAGCCTTTTTTAATAATCTGAACCCCTTTCTCTGCTAACACTTTACTGGATAGTTGATAGGGGGGGTGTATATTAAATCAACGCCCCATTTGACAAAAAAATCAAATAGCTCTTCTGTAAAAGGTGGACCGTTATCAGAAATTATTGTTTTTGGTATCCATAATTTTCAAAAAGAATCTCGGAAGATTGACATAGTTTCAAATATGGCATTCGCAATTTCCATGGTAGAACTATACGGGTAGGCAGTCATAAATAACCATCCCAACTAAATAATTCATGTCTTTTAGCGAAAATATCGATACTCTGGTGGATCTAACTCCGGCATCAAACGATCTGGCCATCCTGTTCTAACCCATTGTAACAACTTTTGAAATGAAGCATCATTTGAAGTAGCATCAATGCCATGTTTCAACAACATGGGTCCTTCAGTAATTTGTTGGGTGTATAACTGTGATATATAACTTTCTCCAGTCTGTTACTGATGGTCTCCACCTACACCATCCTAAAATGCGTCAGGTATGACAATTTTCTCGGTTTCTGGATTAAATGGATGCAGTATTTGTGCTTGTGCCAATGAGGTCTTAACTCTGATGAATTCCTGCTCGTGCTTTCTCTGCCAATCCCATGGTACTCCCTTTTTTGAACAATTAAATAAAATGTCGGTAATTTTGCATACAATGAAGGTACCGCCGGTGGTAGAAAGCCACCATGCTGAGGAAGGATTTTAAATGTTACGCATTTTTGGGCGCTGGACAGTCCTGAGTTTGTCAGGTGCTATACTTTTACCTGTGGATGAAATGTTATGACCCAAATATCGAATTTTGTTGGTGAAAGTGGCATTTCTCTTCCTAACTTTTGCACTGGCTTTCTCAAATCTCCTCAATACCATCTGTACTATATTATAACATTGTATATCATCAGGTGCATAAACCAACATATCATCTAAGTTACAAATTACACCTGGAATATCCTTCGTAAGCGAGTCGATAATGCGTTGGAACACTTGTGCAGCACAGCTTAGCCTAATTGCAAGCCGAGTCTGCTCAATTTTGGGCGAAGTATAAACTACCTTTTCGGTTACTTTATTCCATGTTTGTTCAAAATCTAAGCACAGCGGAAAGTCGTTATTTTTTATTATCATTATCCAATACCGTTTAAATTGATTCCGTAACCTTTACATCGTTAAATGTAAATATATTTGATCTCCAATAAAGCTATAATGCATCCAACCATTATCTGCCTAAAACTGGTTTACGAAATGTATTTGCTGCTATAATTAAAGCCATATTTTTATGATCTGACTTATATTGTACCTTTAGTGACACTTCCCCTAAAACTGTTAATAAATTATTAGTAGTACTTCCTAAAGAATATCTGACCTGTAGTAATGGTACATATCTTAAACATCTCTGGTAAAATCATGTCCAGCAACTACGCTGACGAATGCACCGGTATCAATCTCAAAATTAATACAAGTGTGCTTACTGAGAATTCATTTAGTTAAAGGTGCATTATGCGACAAAGTTGTGTTTGACGCAAGCATGTTGACTGTCCGATTTGCTTTTATTTCTGAACTGGAACCATTAAATAACTTCCTGAGAACACTTGCTCCGTTTTGAATCAACCGAAAAGCAGCTTTACAGTCATTACTTAATTTTTTCCCACTTTGTTACTTTGAAAATGCTACTTACCCTAACAGAGGTGATTCTAATATTATTTTCGTGATACTAACCATCTTTTTCGTTGTATAGCATAAGTTGGTATCTAATAGTTTGAATTCGTACACAATCTCAACATGTTTCTCCTTTTCGCTGCGCGAGTTGCTAAATTAGAAAGCATCCGCCAAAGTTTACTTATACCTTAAAAAGAAAAATACGCAAATACAAGGAAATGAGTTTGGTTATGACAGATAGCTTTAAATCACTTTATTAACTGAACTCATTGTTGAAACCAAAAATAATCTTTGTGTGGAAATCACACTATTTCATTGTGCAATCAATAAAAACCATTTGAATTACTGTTTTACTATCCGCCATTGGAAACCATACTGTGTTTTTGTAAACAATAATAATTACCATCCAAGGACAATTTAATTTCAGTCCGTTACAACTCAATACAAATATGTTTCTCTATTTGAAAGATTACATTATTTCATATAAAGAATAATCATCAACTACACAGCCTAAGAACTAAATGTTTTTCTTCCTTGTAAAGATGCTTTTATTTAAGAACGCGGACAACACATTCCCATAGCAGATCGTTTATTGTTGTTACGTTCATGGTATGCTGTCTTTTATAACTGAAAATGAATGTCGTTTTTAGTATACTTAAATCATGTAATAAATACAGTATATGTTTATACTTCTACCTGTTTATTTACGTTATTATTTAATATTTAATATATTTTCCTTGCAGTTCATGCAAGTGTATAACTCAGTCATGTTTCAGCTTAAGATTTACTGCCACAGTACCTGAGGAAGCACGATCAGAAGAAGTGAAATATTGCAGAACATGCCTGTGGTGTAGGAAATATTCCCACCAGTTTTGGTGTTTTCAAACACCAATAATTTTTACAGTGTATGATACTTCCTATTTTTGTCATGGACATAACTGAGTATATGACTGTATCTTTTCTGTTTTAAATTTTAATTGTATCATATTTAAAATTAAAATGTTGACGATTATCAGATTTTGCTCATCCTTGGTATTCAATGTGCTATACAGAATTTATTTTCAAAAGTGTCACTTTGTTCCTTTAAAGTGTTTACAAAAGACGAACGTAATAAGTATGTTATAATAATAGAATATTCAAGAGAGAAGCTCAGAAATATATAATCAAACCGGAAGCATACTGAGGAAAATTGAAGTATATACGCTAGTAGCGACTACCACTTCAAACTGTCCAAAAATTGCACTAGGAGCAATATTTATTTTGTACTAATAAAAATATATTTGAATTTCGTTTGGCGAGTAAATTTTATAAACTCTTGGTATTTTTCATTATAAAAATATATTAGTAATTCTAGTCTTAAGCACTGTAGGACACTAGAGTTTCTTTGCATGTGAGATTGAAAGTACTTTTTATCAGAGTTTCTTATAACAGAAAAATTATAAGTTTCTGTGGTATTGCTTTAATCGTAATTTTCGTCAAAAGTCAAAATAAGCTTCAGATTCTTAAATGAAGGGGGTTTCCAAACCCCAACGTTTCTGCCCACATAGTAAGACCAGATAAAGTATGAGAAGATTGGTTCAATCACAAAGAGAATCAATAACTTTCACAGACTTTGTTTGATCGTGTCTTAGCTTCAAATCAAGAGAGAATATTATTTAGAGTATGTTCCTCATTTTTTTCTATTCATTGCGACAAATATGACTTCAAGGAAGTAAGTTACGACTGCAAAGCATTGACCAGTCACAAATAATATAAACGCAGTAATCAAGTTATCCATAGAAATAACCTTTTCTTCTTTAAGCTCCACTTTGCTATTGCTGTTGTAACCTAATAACTCATGAATGTAATGAGTCATTCTCTCTTCCCATTTGAATTTTAAACCAGCTTCAAAACATATAGTTATAATACGATTGAAATGTCCTGTAAAAGGAGAACCGCGTCGCAAATAAAACACCTCAGGAAGCATCAGAATTTTTTCTGTGGCTAGACCATAGGTTAGTCGTCCAAAATTGTCTGTAAAGTAGTAATCGAAAACTGGATTTGTTTCATGGTGTATGAAGACGAAAGCAAATCTCTCTCCTTTGGAAATTCTTTCGAAACAATCGAGTCTACAATTCATTGACTGATAATTATTGAACATAGGTGAGGATGCGTCGGTGTCTTCGTCTCCAAATAGATGTCGGAAACCCAGCGCCCCTCCAAATGGAATTCCTGCATTCACAATATCTTCCATGGTTTTAATTATAGAGTACATCTTAGGTTTCGTTAGAAATCCTAGTAAAGCTGCCTGATAGCCTGTGTTGATTACTAAAGAAGCTATCACCCACATTATGAATAGGACCCTTCCTGAAAGTTGGGAAGGCTGAGAAGGTATAGAAATGCCCAACAGAATTGAAAGAGTTTCAATAATGGAGTAATCAGATACATGAGAAACGTTATGTAGTCTGAAGTTCTTGAACACTTGAACGTATAAACTAACAACAAGAAGAGCTAACGCTGTGTTGATCCAAACTAAACGTTGTAAGGGAAAGAAGGCATTCATCCAATAAGGATAGGCTTGTGGTAGAGGAACAACCCACACGAAGTAAACAAAATCTCTATTGAGTATATAATCAAAGAAAATTAGAAGATCTTCTCGAGTAACTGTTGCTGAAAAGAATGCTTCTTATTTGCAGCTAACTAGATCCCTCAAATCTCGCGAAAGTGTTCGGTTATCGATCAGAAATTCTTCCATATAATGGTCATGTATATTGATTGTAACATTTAACACCTTCTCAATTACTGACAAAAGTGTCCCTACACTCCCCTCATACGTAACTGTACCATCAGCTTTAGTTACAGGGTACGCATATGGAAGGACTAAAGCTGCTATAACACTTACTGTACAACGGAAGAGGTTGTTAATTTTATTAGGAAACAAATTTGCACCAACTACAAATGCATTTTCGAACCAAAGATCTAATAGTACTGCCTTTCCCACGGATTTGCACTGGTATTCAGAATATGGAAAGTAAGTATAAACATAAACTGAATTCATAGATGATTCGTAGATACTTTCTTCCCTGTTAGTTATTTCGTTAATTCCAGAAGCAACGATTATAGAGTTTACCATATCATGTTTATGCATGATCTCAAAAATTTCAGTGATATCACGATTAAAGATGTTTGTATTCGAAATCACTATCATAACTTTAACTGGTGAGTTTCTGCTTTTGAACCACCAAAATGTTTCCATTATAAGGGTAACACTTGCGGGATTTTGTATTAAGAAAATGTAATCTAATGTCAGTCTGTCACGTTCGGAAAATGTTTCCAGCTTATTCAAAGCATATGGAGTGATTCTATTTGAATTAATTAGAAGTATTGGCCGGGTGAAGTTTGTAGCCAAATAGTTGCCAAGAATATATGTCTCTTCATCCTGGAAAACCACTATTTGTCTCGAACTTATAAAATATGTCATGATAATCGAGTTCATGCACTTTATAAAATTATTTTGAATTCTAGATTTCGTATCGATAGTAACGATACATCTTGATCTTACTATTGTGAGATACGTCATTAATGTAAGTTTCGTTAATATATGGTTCATATTGGGGCACGATATCCTGAAAGAGAAAGAACAATTACTCTTCTATTACGAATTAATTGTCCCTACTTTTAATATCTTTTTGGAAAATGGAAAAACAAAATGCTGCTGAAAATATATTGACCAAAAGTAAAATAATACATTGCCACAAACGTGTTTAAATGACATTTAATTACTGAAACTGTGTCGTCGAGGGTTCAAATCCTACCTGGCAGCAAATGTTTGTGAATTTTCATAATCATTGCACTTATTTAATCGTGACGGGCCTAAGTCATAGCTTACTAAGATGGCCCGTCACGACATCATACAAAATAAAGATTACCAAAGTCTTAGAGAAACTATGGTTACTGAACAAATCTATGAGGAACATCATTCAGTTTCGTTATGAAATGTTGTTTACTGTAACATTTGAAACACCATTACGATTTGGATCATTATGACTACATTTGAACATCTTTGTTTACGTTCGTCTTGATTGTGGATACAGGTTTAGTACTTAACGCTAATGGATTGTAAACTGAACTCACTTTAAAAGCAATATTTTGTTAAATCTGTTAAAGTTTCATTAGAAGGACACAAAATGGTTGAACGATTAAGATTACGAAGATCGTGTTCGTCGAATACCCGTAACGTTGTATCGTAACTTGTTCAATCTTGTCTAGCTTCTAATACTTTGTTTACTACGATGAATATTTAACATGTAGTTTGTTTCACACTCAAGCATTAATAGGAATGGCATGCTTTTATTGATATTCGTATGTCGTCTCGTTTCCAAATTGGTTCGTAGTAAATTAACGTAAAGTAAATTAATAATCAAACGCAGTGTATTATAAATTTCTCATGCAGGTTTATGAAGACTCGTATTTATAATAAAGTTAATGATTAATATATGTGGAGGGAAAGTAGATGGAATTATCTTGTACAGTATATTGCATATTATAAATGTGTTGAAACTGACTGTTCATCGTTCCTGTCCTACATCACTCCTTGCTTCATTATTGAACATCTCTCCGATATTTAGTTTTTGTTTGCTATCGGTAAACATTAAACTGAAAATATATATAGATAGATTTATTTACTTTATAAATGAACATAGTGTTTCCAGTTTTAACAGTGTTCAGGTAAGAAACTTTTCCAGAGAACATCCTTGTTAATTTATGAGAATTTGGAAAACAACTGCACATCCATGAACTTTAGTTGAAGCATGTACACCTAAGAGATGAATGCTAGAACTAGAGTTTAAGGCCATTCAACTTTTGTTTTTGTGGTGAGCATTTAACGCTATAGTTAGTTTGTCAAATTTTGAGTACAAATTTCTAGAGAAAGTGGTTGTATTTTTCAAAGCTTAATATCCTAAAATACGCTTTTATTACCAAAGCAAATTACATTGCTTGAATGTCTTTGTTTCTCAATTCGGTTGAAAATCATTGGTCCATAATAGTAGTACATCATTTTTACCAATAACGACCAATCAGAAACATGATATGGAGAATAGCAAATAAAGTTCAATGATTTATACTTAAAATGAACTCTCAATTGTTTATTCTTTAGTGTCAGTTCCAATCATCTTCCTCTTAACCATTCACTTGCGTATAAGCAAGCTGTTTTATAATGCTAACTTTCTACGTTACTTACTGTTCATTTTTGGTAAGTTATCTGCACTGTAACTTAACTTGGCATAGACTTCGTATTCGTATTCGTATTTTATAAACTATCGCGGACTTGGCTAATTATGCCCATCCATTGCGCGTTCGTTTTAAAAATTGTTGTTTTTAACTAGGTGAGATATTTTTCATTTCGATTATATTGTAACGATAAGTATATAAGTTCAATAATTTATTTACAGTACATTTCTTATTCTTAGTGTTGTATCTAACAAGACTTTAATCAAGTAAGTAAATATCAACTCAACTCTTTATAGAGATCGCAAATGATATTGTATCATTCCACAACACAATGGTACTCAAACCAACTCTCAATATTCTCAGTATCACTTCTGGTACCAAGCTTAAGAATATACACGGATTACCAAGGTACCCACCATCATTATTAGCGACATAATTAAATAAGTATTACACGGATTTTAATTTAGTTATGGACTGTTGTCATATTATAAACATCTGTTTTACTGTTGACATAGTAACGAAATATTTAGCAGACGGTGAGGGAAAGAGAGATAAAAATAAAGCAGGTTACCTACTTTACCAAGCTGGATACAATAGTACCCGCCATCATTATTAGCGACATAAATAAATAAAATCACTCCGATCTTTTTTTTGTTTTGTTTTACAATGATATTCAAGAAAGTGTATTTGACAATATAACTATGGATGAACCATCACCTAGGGTAAAGTTATTGCATACAATAATTAAAAATCCACAACTTGGGTACAATTGTACTAAGCTTGGCACAACAAGGGATTATTCAAGTTCCTATATGTACAAACAGGTCAATGTCTTGAATTCTTAACAAGTAGGCAAGATAATATTTGTAGAGAGAAAGGGGAAATTCCTGGCTCCTAACTTAACTGGTCTTCGGTAGAGAGAAATCCATCCAGTACTCCGATATGTGCAAATATGCTTTGACATTAATTTCCCTTTACCTCTTACGATGACAAATAACATCCTGTAGCTAAGAAACAGCTCACATTACTACCATGGTTCAAATGCAAGTTGCTATCATCCTAAAGACTTTACCAATAAGGGTCAACTTCTACTTCCAAGTTGGTAGTGTCTTCACCCAAATAACATATTAAAAGTTCCTCAACCTCGAATTAATATGTTCAACTTGTTCAATTAATATGTACTGCTGCAGGAAATTCTGGTGTAATGCCCCTTTCGACTACTCTTAGAATGATCTCGAAATACTTTTACGGTTAATTCCAAATGTACTTAATGAGTATCGATTTTACTGTCAAAATATCTCCTCTTCACATACTTAAAATACTGATAACGACGTACGTAACCTTTAACGACAGAAATTGTTATTGCTGTCATCATAAGCTGAAAGAACACAATTAATAATTAGACAAACTTTTCAAATTTATAATACGGTTCCGTTTTTAGGTTTGAGTTATATTCATTACTGAAGAAAGCATGTAAATATTGGACCAATTTTCAAATTTATCATTTTGTGATCTTATTCTTCTGTACATTACCGTTTTGTCGTTAATGAGACAACATTACTACAATTGATTTTTCTTGAAGTTTTATTTCTAAACACTTAACTGGCGTCTAAATTGCCCTCAGTGTCTCTCTATGACGAATATACTTGGCAACCAATGTTCATGGAAATGAGATAGAGATCAATGCTCATGTGATTAAATCGGAATCCGGAATCGTAATACGCATTTGGAACCCAGATTTGAAATCCGGATTGAAAATACACAAATTTGTAATACGGATTTGATACCCGCGGATTTGGAATAAGGATCTGAACCCTTGGCGGAGGCATGCGGATTTCATCAAAAGCGATTGATGACATCTGGATTTCTTATCTGTTTAATAAAAGGAAGATTTAAAATTCCTTGTATTAAAAATTACTTGAACTCAGAACGTATTCTGTGATTTAAAATTATATTATTACAACCAAGACTAAGGGACGAAGATTGTTTCTCGTAATTTGTACACGCTATAATATCTTGTTTTGTATCGCAATGGAACTGCGCTTACCTTCTTTTCTGCCCTTATCTTCATTCATATAAGCTATATTTTATTAGAAAAACTCCCTGTGTATCATTGGTCAGTAAAACAATTTTACCAATTTCTAACTAATCAGCGTCCTGTTCATGTGCCTTCTATCCAAACAGACAATTCCGATGAAAATTGGCACACCATTTGGCATAACCTAACCGAACTACGAAATGTGCCACGCCTTCATAACTTGGCATATCAGGTAATTCATGATATTTCGCCTTATGTCAAAGAAATATAATTAATATTGCTACTTGTATTAAATGTGATGAATCTGACACGTTAATACATCGTATTACCTACTGTGGGAAACCAAATTATATCTGGTTACAATAGAAAAAAATCATGATGCGTATCACTCATGGCAGTTTTGTTAATTTTTCTTTTTCTTAACTTATTCAGTTTCCGGCTTTCCAGGTGTTCCCTAAAGCCAAAAAGGAATCATGTTTTGCTTAACTATGCAAAATTGATGTTATTTTGAACCATGCATAGTTAACTGACGCCAATTATTTTGTTCATTTTCTTTTAGAACATTTGATTGCCAATTAGTAATAAACAGCGCTTTTTTGGTAATTATGTAAGGGCTATATCTGTTTAATCTTTTCTTGTTACATGAGCTAGAATTAGCTAGTTGTATGTTCACTTTCTTATATATTTTGTTACGGTTCATAAATGTAGATTGTTTATAAGTTATAATAAAAAATGGACAAGACGTTGGATTGTTGGGTGAAAGAACCAGGGTTCAAATGTCGGTGGTTGTTATTATTACATTTCTATATGTTCATATTTGTTAAGAATATTTGCTTTCTTGTATTTTCGTAGGCGATCATGAGGTAGTAGAGGTTAGGTGCGGTCATGTATCATTACACTTTCGTTTCTATCTTTCGACAGTGTGGATTACTGGCGCAACCTGGACGTTAAAATTAAGAGGTTTTGTTCCTACGAAATGTATTTGTACCGAAGAAATCAAAGCCACGGTAGCTTCTAATTCTTAGGTACTAGGTATATGTTACAATTAATGGGTACAAAACGTCGTTTTATACCTTTGAATAGCGGGTACTGTATTTAGGGTGTATAATTCATAACTACCTTGCATATACGAGTTGCAATAATGAAAATATTGCTTTGATAAAGTTTAAGACCTTCGTTGTTAACAGGAAAACAGGAGAATTATCGGAAGAGGGGGTTGGAGAGCCGACTGTACTTTACCATGATAAAGTTGTAGTAACAATCGTCCCAATAATTAAATTAAATCCATGCCAAAGATTTCTGTTCTTTTAACACGGTATTGAACTCTTTCTTGTCAATATATTTTAAAATTTTGATCACAGTAAAGATTAAACAATCACATAACAATTTTTATATGTTTACTGAGAGTAAAATGTTCGATAAATCAATAATAGTACATTTATTTACATTAGTGAGCGGAAATAATAAAAGTTAGAAACAATTTGTTGCTGACAATATATATTATAGTTTGAGGGTAGGGATCACGAGTGGAGGTCTATGAAAGTGAGGTCGACGGAGGCCTGGGTCAGATCAGAGCTGGAGGGTTAATGGACGTGACGATTCTATGATTTTCGTGAGGAGGGGCGCATGTGGAACATATGAAAGTAATTTCTGGCATTTTCCCAGTCAGTGATTTTTTTTATATATATACTTATAGTAAGTGTTATCAGAGATATGACTCCGGTATCCTCCAAAATTGGTATTTCTGATAAATTAGATTTAACCAGAAGAAAATAGAAGCTGTTTTCTTAGATAAATTGTTTAGATACGTGTATAAACCTACAAGAATAAATTATATTTCCTTGAGGGGGTGCGCGCCAACTATCCCCCCTCTCTAGATCCACCACTAATGGTGATTGAATGATGTAATGTTTCATGGAGTTCAGGATAAAATGTATATCCATGATTTAAGGTTTCTCTACTGTCAATTCGTCTAGAAAATGTCGATATAATTAGTGAAATTAAAGGAAAGGGTCAATTGACTGCCTTTCGTGTTGAAGAATTGCACATAACCTGGAAATGTTATTAGCTGACGCGCACTTTCGTTCTGCGTTATAATTATGATAGGCAGAAAACAGATGCCCCTGGAAAATGAGGCCCGGAAAGAAGTTACTTGAGGAAAACTGTACACTACTCAGTCACAATCTCTAAGTTAGGTGACCAGGGCTGAGTTGCAAGAAAATACTTAAGTGTGAAAGCTGACTTAAGTCAAACATTTAAGACAAAAATGCGAAATCACCGTTGCAAGAATCATCTTAAGTCCAAGAGTGTATCACACTTAAGTGCAAGAATCTAAGACAGGTATCTGACACAGTTAAGTTAAATTTAAGCTGTGTAAGATATCTTATTGACCACTTTAAAGATAGAAAACAAGGAAAATAAAGGATCCGCACACCATTTCTTGATGAAATAAATAATAAAATAATCTGCATTGCATGTTTCAATAAATTTAAGCACGTGAAACAAGTTATAAATGATAGAAACGGCTCAAATAAATAGCATGCATTATCTCTATTCGTGATATACTTATCATTATTTGAAACAACAGCTAGGCTTTGTGGTTTCGTGGCGTAGTTGGTAAAGGCGCGCCGGCCGAAGCTTTTTGTACTTTCAAGGGTCATGGGTTCGAATCTCTCCCGGTGGAGATTATTTTTTACTTTCACGAAACGCAAAAGTAACATGATTATATACGTTATAACTTAGTTTTTAGCTTTTTGTGTGCCTTTCTGTCAGTATGATATATTAAAATTTGTTAATATTGTACATCACTGGAAACGCCTGCAAATGCCGCCTTTGGTATGTCTATGTAATGGACCTCATAATACTTCAAACTTTTATAGGTAAAAAATAAACAATAAATAAGAAGTTGTGAGTTAAGTTCAACATTACTGTGAAGAAGGAAGAGTACAGCACAAGCAGGGTTCAACCTGGTATTTTTAAAATGCCAACATTTTGCGAAACTCGATTCAGAAATATTAGACATTTTTATTTTCTTCAGAAAATGTGTGATTGCTTGAATTATGATGTCTAAAGTATAATAATAATATCTAACAAAAATAGTTTGATTATACTGCAATTAGCAAATTTCCAAGCGTGTTTGGAACACTAGGAAAAATAGTGAGTAAGAAATATTTTTCAGAATTGATTTATCTCCGTTTATTGCAGGAATAACAAATGGTTTAAAAATATTATTAGGAGAAACACCTTTACGTATTCATAGCCTATCTACGGCCATGAAAAGAAATATAAAATAAGATAGAAGTAGGCCTACATACTAGAGTGGCCCATATACAAATAAAGTTTACCAAAGTTTAAAGTAGGTTACATAAGTTGAATTTCTGAAATCAGGATTTGTCATTTCCCTAACCTTAAAGGTCATCCTAGTTATTGTAAAACACGCTTTGTATTTCAGTTAAAAAATTAAAACAGAAACTCTACTGCTAATGAAGCAAAATAAAACTAAACAACAAAGAAGTTTGTTGTGTAAGTAAAGGTAATCCCGATGACAATGTAATGAAATTAGTATAATTAAAAGAAAGGTTATAGCGAAAAAATTGTCCATTGTTAAAAGTATCGAAATAAACACGAAAAAAATAAGGGATATCCAGGATGAACATAAAATCAGAGTAAGTTATAAAACAATATAGAAGTGTATAGACGTACGGAGATTATGATGTCACCAGATTGAAACGACCAAGTAAATCGAGGTTCCTAAACCCTAATCTGAAGTCAGTTTGTCTACCTGCTTCCGTTTCGGCGCTAGACTGCGTTAGAGATAAAACAAAAAATAAAAGTGGTCCAAGGTTTTGGGAACGGGCGTAAGAAACTAATGAATTTTTCACAATGAGTAGAAGCGTGTATATTGTGTCGGAATGCTTAGCTACTAAATAAGTCGTAAATTTAATAGTTTCAAAAACGGGAAAGGAACTGATGCATTAAAAACGTCGGTGAATGCTGCAATGGGATCGACGATAAATGAAAAAATTTACTGCAGTATTTTGTAGTTAAGTGACTGTTCGTTTGTAACTGTTAATATATTTACACATTTTCTGTCAGTCAGTGAGTTCATAGAATAGATTTAAAAAATATAATTTATGTGTTTTGGAGTACTTTTGGCTTTATTCAAAAATTTGTTCTGCACTCGTAGTGTTCCTCGCCTTAATTCCATGCACCATCTCGACTTTCATCTGCTGTGACTGAGTGAAACCAAAGGAAACATCAGTAAGAATAACTGGTGGGAGTAGAACGCGAACCATGAGCACACAAATGTTGATCTATGATCCTTGACTTCGACACTTGAACTTAGGACCTGCGTTATGAAAATAAATCTTAGGAAGTTTATATTAAGAATATGATTGGTGTGGTTAGACGGTTAGAGTCAGCCAGTGGTTTACCTAAAATTTTCAAATCGGTGGTGTAAGATTGAAACTTGTTGACACACAGGATCATTCCTTTAATTTCTCCTAAAATGTATTGTGTGCTTCAAATATTCGTGACTCCATGTGATGCGGTCAAATGCTTGTAAATGAATATCAATAGATATTAAAAATATTTTCTATCTTACTCCTTGCTATCTTCTTCCTCCCTTTCATAGATTATTTCAGCATTTTTGCGAAAATGCCATGAAATTATTTCGCCGATTCAGAATGTCTTTAGCATTAAAAATGTAGAAAAAAAGAACGCAAATAAAGATATGTACAAGGGAGCATGAAAACATAGTATGGGATAACTAAATTATGTAAAGAACTTATCCTGTGTCTCGACATACATGACAAAATGCTTTTCAATCAGTATTTGCATTTTGCAAATTTAAGTCTAGTCACACGTCACGAAATATGATTTTACTTCCTATTTACACATTTAAATATGTATTTTTATGTAGAGCCAGGAAGATATTAGGTCCCTTCCTATCTACGGCCTGGCGAAATAATCAAGAACCCATGTATTTAAATATAAATCACCCACAGGGAAGTAGTTATGAGGTAGGCCCGGAATATCCGAACCCCCTCCCGATTTTTTTTTTTTTTTTTTTAGGTTTTTACTGTCATTTTAGGAAAAGTATATTGATTTTACACAAATCTCACACCCAGACAGGCATCGGACCCTTCTCGCCCAAAGGTGCTGGACTCCCCAGAAATCAACATTTAAATACGCGGCTGCTCACCCAATTCAAAAGGAAAAGTGCAGAACTAAAATGTATTTGACAACGACGGTTCATGAGTGGCAAACTTGTACAAATAAAAATAATTATTAAAAATCATGTGTCTGATTTCAAACAGGTTCTGATCAGACTGTACATAATTTTTAATTTAATTCCAAGCTCTTTGATTTGGTGTTTGCCTATGAACAAGTGGACGGGTGCATACTGCATAAAGGAAGTATAAATTAAAAACATATTCGACCTAACTTCTTGTATTTACACATGCGTTTACCGAAGCCATAGTAGCCTACATAGCTACGCACTCTTCTACTTTAGTAGCAACGTTAGCTGTTTTTCTGTACATGACAATGGATTCAATTCCCGCCGGAGCCAATTGAATGGAGTGGTTCGGATTCCACTTTGTGAAACAAACCAGTCGGACACAAACTGTTAAAAACTGTAGATCCGTCCTTAGAAGCTCACCAGCTCGTTAAGGACGTTAAAACAATTCTATTCAGTTAGTTGTTTTTCACTTAATTCTATTCTTTTTCTCGACATTTTGCAGAATAGTTTTGATTTTAGCACAGTTCAGAATATACGCATTATTCATTATCTCAGTTATTTCGTCAACCGGCAAGAAAAAAAAAGATTCATGTTGGGAATTTGAATAATTCTTGTTTTATATATATTCATTCCACGAATTCCGCTACTGAATTAACACGCCAACAGCAATTCAACTGTTAACTATCACTGAGCATGCGCAACGATCACATTTGGTCGGAATTGCAGAGTTGTGAAACTTAATTAGCAGCGGAAAATGCTATTTTTCGGATTTTACTTAAGTACGAAAAGTAGTACTTAAGTTAGAGTATTAAGCGCTTCCAGCAACAGACTTAAGTACGCACTTGGCTGAGTGTAACTCTAACCGACTTAAGTTAAACTCTTAAGTCTAATTTAAGATTTTTCTTGCAACCCAGCCCTGAAGTTTAATCGTAGTAAGAATAATCGTACTAAATTACGCGTATATCCTAAGAAGGATCTTTCTTACCGCTTGCTGACTTAATGCATCACATTAGATGAAAATATAACCACGATTTTGTCGATATTCTGAGAGACTGCGAGAAAACAAAAACTTCATGGGCATGTATTTGCTGCTATAATCATAGCTCCATATATTTTTTATGTTTATTGGGAAAGGGACAGTAGTGAGTAACTATGTAGACTTGATAATCATTTCTTATTCGGTGCTTGGAGTTTATGTCGGGTGGTAGAACTTAAAGGAACTGTTAGTGTTGCAAATAGAAAAAACTTTCGTTTTTCCTAACACTTCAGTTTTGTTAAAAAGAAAACAAGAGCCTTTGCCTTTCTCTAAATTTCGTTGTTTTTTTCTCAAAGCAGCAATTTGTAACACGGCTAACGTCGCTTTAAGCAAAAATTAATTTCGTGTAAGTAATAAAGAAGTAATACAACATAATTAACTCTAGATTACATATGTTTTTGGTATATGTGAGATATCTCGGGTTGCTCAGTTCTCAGTGTTGCCAGCTTTAGAAAAAAACATTTTTGTTTTAAATCTTCCATATCGTATCTGCCCCAAAGTTAGCTTAAACATCATTCAACACAATATAAGTGAATTGTGGGTGTCCTCGACCTCAAACACCCCAGTCGTCAGTGTTGCCAACCTATTTTAAAATTCAACTTATAGACATGCATTTACTAATACAATCTACAGGTGTGCACTGATTTACATTAAATTTGACATACATGTTCATTAGGTCCTGGGACATGTCATATAGGCACTCTAGGCACCGTAGTTTGTCAGGGCTTCAAAACGATTAAAAAAAACTAGATTTCATATTTGTTACCGTTGGACGTATCCACATTGATTTACACCACATTGACATGAACATTAGGTACTGGGACAGTTTATATGGGTATTTCCGACGCAGCAGTTGTCAGTGTTGCCATCCATTTTCAGAAAATAAAATGTTTAATTGTTTCTATATCGTTGAACGTATTAGGACCAAACTTTGTACTTACGTACTGAAACGCGTCATAGAGGTACTTCAAGTCATACAGTTGACAGTGTTGCCAATCAATTAAAACAATAATATTTACGACTTCCATTCAGTTCGGCTTATCCGCACCAAACTTTGAGTATGCATATTCGGAAAATACTGTGGTTGTTCCCTATACTCAAACACCCAAGTGTCAGCGTTGCCACCCTATTTTAAAGTTCAATTTTGTTAATTGGCCCCATACGGTTACGTGCCGAAAGCTATTCCTATACCTTCAAAAAAGCGCGTGGGGAGCCACGGTGCATACCTACGTTATGATATGAATTGAAATAATACTTCTTAGAGCCTTATCGCAACAGACTCGTTAGAAGAAACCTATGTGTAATTGCTTGTTTATAAGAGCATTATGCATTTAAAACATTCATATAACAAAATATTTTGGTTACACTGTCTCTATCTGTATATATTTTCACAGTATATAGGAGCACGGAACCCGGAGCATGGTAGAGCAATGGAGAGCTTTTATGGTGAAACACAATCTACTTGCAAACGCAAACATACAAGGTGTCCCAAAATTCTTTCCCTGATTACAAACATTCGTAAGGCATAAAATATGACACGTAGACAATACTTTTTATCTTGAATTTCGTATAACATATTCAAGTTTTTGTGTACACAATTAATATATTTCTACGTGTGATCCTTTCGTTGCCAGAAGGATATCCAGGCGATATTCCAATTTCACCCATGTGTTGGTCAACTTTACGTGAGGGATGGATGTTATGACTTCAGTAATTCTGCGCCGTAATGCTGCGATTTCGTTCACTGGTGATTGGTAAACCTGGTCCTTGATATAACCCCAAAGGAAGAAATCCAATGGTGTTATGTCCGGTAATCGCGGAGGGCAGTTTATGTGACCATCACGCCCGATCCCACTTCCTGGAAATGTTGTATCCAAATACTCATGGACCCCCAATGAGGTGGCGCACCATCATGTTGGAAAATTAAGTCCGGAATGTTCTGAATCTGTGGCACAACAAATAACTGCAACATAGCAAGATAGGTATTGGCTGTGATCGTTTTTACTGAAGAAAAAAGGTCCTATGATTTTATTGTGCTTAAGACCACACCACACGTTCAATTTAGGGCTGTCTTTGACGGTCTCAAACACAGCGTGGGGATTCTCGGACCCCCGGCTCTTAGCATTGTGTCGGTTGACAACACCGTTCGAATGCAATGTGGCCTCATCTGAGAAAAAGACACTTTTTAGATAGTCAACATCTTCCTCAATCGTAGACAGCATGGCAACAGGAAAGTCATAACAAGCACTGTAATCCGTTGGTTGTAGGGACTGCACAATCTGGACTTTGTACGCACGGAAAAGAAGAGGTTTATGTAGGATGCGGTCAGTGGCGGTTCTAGAGTGAAAAAAACTGGGAGACAAAACTGTAAAAACTCTCAACGTTGCATATTATATATATAAAGTGTTTCTATTTTGATGCTGTCCTGCTGTCCATAATCTACATTCTCTTTCACCTTGCCACCATTCGTTCCAATGCGTTTTTCAGCACAAGCAACTGTTCTCCTCAGACAATAACCGAACAAATATGTGTTTGTGTTGGTGGGTGTGATACACATTAGTCATTTTCAGTCATTTTTTTCTAAATTGCATATTAATTCTCCTTAGCTATATCTATGAAGGAAATATGTACGTTTTAAACCTTTTTCAGTGTAAGAAAACAATAATTAGTTGAAGCAAAAAAAGTGAACATTTTAATATTTTTCATCAGTGCATGGAATTTATTGACTTTACAGAGGAAAACATATAGTTAACTGCCAAATTTACACTGGATAAAATGACTCCATTGGATTTTACACTACATAAAACGTCATTAAGAGTCCCTCCCTCTACACACGCACACTTAAACATCTATAAATACCACACTGGATACATTGTATAATTCAACACCAAATTAGACCTAAAAAAGATGATTAGTTTATCTTCACTGTAAATAATTGGCAGGTACATGGAATTGAAGATAAAAAGTATTTGTCTATGTGTCATGTTTTCTGCCTCGTAAATGTTTGTAATCAAAGAAAGAATTCTGGGACACCCTGTATATCTCTGCCCTTGAATAGAAGCAAGTTATTTTCCGCTACTTGAGTTAAAGATAATGATTTTTGCGGACGGTAACAATGTGGATTTAGAGTAAATACATCCATGTTGGGCCAGATTTTCGCCTTGAGGCAAATTTTGGAAAAGAATTGGGAACACAATGGGACGGTTCATCAGCTATTCATTGATTTTAAGAAAGCATATGATTCTATCGAAAGGGAAAAGTTATACAGTATCCTGATACGATTTGGAATTCCGAAAACATTAGTTCAACTAGTGACGATGTGTCTCAGCGACCCCATAAGCAGAGTACAGATAGGTAATAATATGTTAGATAGTTTCAAGATTCGCAACGGATTGAAACAAAGCGATGCCTTGTCACCACTACTGTTTAACGTTGCGTTAGAATATAGGATTTTAAAAATTAAAGGGGACAAAAAGGGACTATCATTGAATGGTTTGAATCAAGCGTTCGTGTACGCGGATGATGTAGAATTATTAGGGGACGATATAGAAGCACTCAAAGCAACAGCGATGTCTTAGTAGTGCAATGAGATACGTCTACAGGTAAACACAGATAAAACAAAATGCATGATAACAAGCCGAAACACAGGGATGAAGGAAATAAAAAAATAAGAATTAGGGATGAGGCCATAGAGAAAGTAAGCAAATTTAAATACTTAGGAGCATATGTAACAAGCAAAAATGAGGTCACGGAAGAAATAAAATGTCGCTTAGTATCGGACAACGCATATTTCTTTGAGTCCAAAAGCTTCTAACGTCGCTATTGACGTCGTTGAGAGGACAATATCGGAAGCGATCTTCGAGAAGTAGGTGTTCGTGATGAAAACTGGCTAGATGTTGCCCGGGATAGAATTCAATGGCGAACGTTTGTTAATGTTGCGATGAACTTGCGGGTTTCATAGTCCATAGAGTTAGTTAGTTAATAATTATGATCAGAAATGGATATCTTCCTTGAATAATACCGTAATTAGATATTAATATATTTTATGAACGGGATGAGCGCATATTTCGGTAAAAATTCATAGTTTTTCGGTTTACAGTAAATATCTTTCCGAATTTGTATTACCTCTAGGAACTTAAATTCTTTCTATAATGCAAAATATTTATTCAGTTCCCTGGAGGTTTAGTAGTATTTTATTACAAACTATACCAAATAACTTCAGTCCATTTATTCTTAGTTCCCTTAGTCAGGGTAAACATATACGAAGTATAGCAATGTCGCAATGAATACATAAACAATGCCATCATTTGGCGTTGTAAAGCTGCAGGAAAACAAAGCAATAGTAAATTGGGATGAATGTGTGAAAGCTCACTCCAATCTTGCTGATTACATTGATTATCTGCAGTGTAAAGCATTAAAATTTGCTTTGTATAAAAAACGGCATTTAAAAAGAAAAAAACATGAAAATGGACTAAAAATTACTTTCAAAAAACTTCACAGAAAATATAAACTTTTTACAACGCTATGTACTCTGCTTCTTTTCTGTTCGTTTATAGAATCATTATCAGTGGGTTGCACAGAAAGGAAAAAGGATTTAATCTGGACATACTTTATTAAAGTTAATCCTTCCGAAAATAACCTTGAAAGCCAAATGCCAGGTCTTGTTGCCCGAACTAGAGAACATTTCAAGAAGTGTAGTTCAAATTCCGGCCAGGACATTGGAGAATTTTCCTTCATTGTTCCCATGGGTGGCGTTCTCAGATATACTCAGCTTACTATCAAATTGAGTTCCACAGTGTCCTTGGTATTCCTGGTGCTTTGGGAGGTAAAGGCAGCCGAGCGT
Organism: Lepisma saccharinum; assembly: GCA_022664845.1. Classification (NCBI taxonomy): domain Eukaryota; kingdom Metazoa; phylum Arthropoda; class Insecta; order Zygentoma; family Lepismatidae; genus Lepisma; species Lepisma saccharinum. The sequence goes on along the minus strand of JAGDQP010008013.1, from coordinate 31,375 downwards.
TGGACTGATCAACCCATCTCACTTTGTGCTGCTGGTCGAAATTATGTGTATCGCTACCTCAACATCCTCCATGCGCATGCGCATTGCATAGAGTATAGCTTTACCTTTTAACCTTTTATATAATAGCTTTGTCATTGAATTTTAATAAATAGCAAATTTCGTCAATTTTTCTAAAATAGAAACAATTTCTTGTAAATGCTTATGAACAGAACGAAAGTGCGATTGAAACGTTACAGAAGCTACTGCAAATAGAGTACCTATCATAACCCCTACCAATTATTTTTATTTTTAAAACTATGTTTTAAACGTTTTAAACACTGTTTATTGCAGTCTATTAAAAACGTATTTAAAACAAAGAAACACAAAAAAAACACATTTTGTTTTGTTGTTTAATAAAAAACATGTTTGTAACTCTGGCATCCATAGTGGATCATATGGGTCAAAAATTTTGTAAGAACTATCTGATCAGCATGTAGGACAGAAGTGACAGGACAATTCTGAATTTTTTCCCTGGACAGTCAAGGAATTTAAAATAATACTATTAGACAGCAAAACCAAGCTTAATCTCATGGTTTAAATTACTTACAAGGAACATCCGCAAGATTTTAAAGAAATTTGGCAGATAGAAACTACGCGTAAAATTAGTGAATAAGTGTTATTTCTTTCAGTGGAAAAACATTTCGAAATCCTTTCCAGAAATATTTTTTAACGTCGGCTGAAATTGATAGAAAAACACGAATTTTTCCGATGAAACTTGGAATAATAAAAGTAGCAATTACATATTTTTCGTTACATGTTTTTCCTTTCGTAAATAATGTTAATGCTTTGGTGATTGTTGTTTTGTACAGTTCTTGATGAATAGATTTGTTTTTGGTTTTTTTGCAGAAAGAGGGTCGGCATGTCTGGAACGAACATCTGCTCTCATGTAGTTGGGGGCTGCTTCTCCACAATTTGCTTTAGCATTTGCTACTATTGTTCTGCAGTTTTCATATATTCTACTAAGTTACATAATGATATCTTACTCTATTTTCTATACGTAGCCATCACCTCCGAGACTGTTCTTGGTGACATACTGAATAGTCTAGTAGTTTTCCGAACGGGTGTCTGGCCAACTAGTACCTCCAATTTGGCCGCGTTGGAAGATTGACAAGTTCTGCATTTCAGCTGCAGCCTACTACTATTACATCGTTTTCCCCACCGGCATACTATCTACCGGGACCTATCCTCTTCATGACAAGCACACGAGAGACACAATCCGTGTAAAATCAGCGTTGCCACGTTGGAAGCTATTTCTTGCCTACTTATTTCTTACAACTCTTCCTACTTTCTATCCAGTACTTGTTCTTTCAACTCTACACACTTGACAAGGACTCGCAATTGACAATGATTTTAGGCGTGGAGGTTAAGATCAGTTCTTGCAGCATTGACTTCGCTTTCGTGAGTTTGAGCCCAGAGCTCACCTGTCCTAATTGAGGTTCTTCGTTTCCTCCGTGCAACCAGGTGAATATTGGAATGACGCTTTGAATAAATCCATCAAAGTTGCTTTTTCAAAACCTTCAAATAGTTATTAACATATATATATATTTTTTAAGTCTCCAATTTAAAGTTGCCTCTCAGCTGTATTTGGAGCTTGTTCAATAGATACACATGTAAGTTAAGTTGCACTGGAAGACGAAGTTTTCACTGAGAATATGTGAGAATATCGAAATACTAACCCCTTACACTAACCCTTTCTCCTACTAGATAAATCTGCAATATATATATACAGATGCTTATCAGAATAATGGAAACACCTGTAGTTGGCAACACGTCAGATGTATGGGTTGGCAGTGGTGTCGTGGCGACCGCAGCGCCGGACTGCTGGTGTTGGTGTGTTAGGTCGGTCTCCATACTACGTTCGGCGTCGTGGAACAGGAGTGTGCAGTGGCTGCAGCAGACGGAGGTAGTGTAAAATGGGAGACCTCTCAGAGTTTCAAAGAGGGCAAATTATTGGTGCGCGGTTATGTGGAGTGAGTGTGACGGCAGTGGCTAGTGTGTTAGGTGTGTCGCCAGAGACAGTGTCGAAGGTGATGACGGCCTACACAACACACGGGAAATCTACATCGGGGAAGCGGAACAGTGGGCGGAAGAAAAGCATCAGTAACAGGGCACGCCGGGTATTAAAGCGCATTGTCACGCGGAACCGTCGTGCCACTG
>JAGDQP010008013.1:0-24179 GCA_022664845.1 Lepisma saccharinum | reverse complement strand
CCTTTCTCCTACTAGATAAATCTGCAGAATACCGTATATATAAGGTCCATGAACAATCAAGGTAAATCCTCTTCATCTCATCAGTAAATATTACCCTGATTCTCTCTGGATTCAAGGATCTGTTTTCTTTAATTTACATTTTCACTCATTTATTGGTTTCTTTTCAGGTACCCAATTACAGCACTCACAGCAATGCCCTCGATAGCGTTCTCAAACAATAGCTACAGTACATGCAACCATATTCTCCCCGGAAAGAGTAAAGATACTCTTTCAAAGAGGATTGTCTGAAAGTTATAACTAAACCTCTCACAAGTCTTCAAAATTACGCTTTTTGGCAAGTAATTTTCTTCGGAAGAGAATATGGCAGGTTTGCTTCTGGTGAAAGTGAGGGGAAATTAAGACAGCATATCCATCAAGAAACCTCGAACCTATGTACCTCTCCAGTGTCCATTCTATGTTCGCATATGTAACCAGCTAACCAGGTACACCATAAAGTCTGGTTTGAAGTATCTTTTTTAGGGTTTATGAAAAGGTTAATCTATTGTAGGTAAGTAGCAGGTTTTCAATGCTTATCAGGATAGAACTTTGGTATAATTAAATTGAGATAATTGGATGTTAATATATTTGATTGTTCAAGCATGAAACAATTGCTGTAAAAACGTAATATTCATCTTCATAAAATGAGTTTCAAACATTAAACGTGTGTAAGCTTTCTGGTGACTTTAAGCATGCGACTGGTGTATAGTGAAGGTACTTAACTGAGAATTCAGTTCCTTCCACATATCAAGTCTGAATGGAATAATAATTATACTGGTCTTTGGTAATCATATCATAAGCTATGACATCAGGATTTGAGTATTTTAACAATATTTGCCTCAATAGAATTGCATGAATATATTTATTTCTTAGTGATACCAAACCTAATTTGTCTACATACATTTTTATTTTCCATTAAACATGAAAAGTGCAAAATATTTCCCAGTAAGAGATTCCGTTGCCCATCTTCTTTAACGTTATGCTTATTTCTTCTTCCTCGTCATCATTTCAGTTGTCTATTCTTCACTTGTTTCTTCTCCTTCTTTACAAAACTTTGGTCCCTTTTCTTTCTTATTCTTTTTCTTATTCTTATTCTTATTTTTGCACGCGTTTTTTCTTCCTTCTGAAATAAAAGAAAACAAATTTCAAGATAATAGCAAAATAAAAACCCGCAAAATTACGGGTTAAAGGGATTCTTGAGACACCAAAAATGAAATATGAACTTAAAACAATAATTATACTGACTGACTTCAGACTTAACATATTAGCTTATGTGATATGTTACATTTATATAAGTAATAAGGCCAAAACTTACATGTGTAGCGTCATTTCACATTGAAAGATGTGCTTCTCAGAGACCGTGTAATCATGGTCACGTTTAATGCCAGGAATTCACACGTGTATCCACCCCATTCCATCCCTATACTCTGCCATGGCGTTCCAGACCTACTGCTATTCTACGGTTAGATCGGTAGTAGTCATTGAAGTTTGCAAACAAACCCAGAATTAGCGACCAATCATATCCTAAACAGAGTCGATTTGTGAATAAAGCTGATGATCTTCCTGGTCAGGGCAACACGTTTACGTGCCAAAGAATTTCTTCTCTTTGCACCTGTGGTATTGGAGTGAGCGTTATAGCGTTAATACTAGCCTCCTCAATACTGCTTATGAATGGCAGAACAGCAGGTTCGTTCTCCATTTTCATCTTAATATTCTTTGTCAAGGTATTCACCATAGCAAAGATGCTAGCCCTGAGTTCATACAAAATCTCCTGACATGTCATAATGCCAGGGTTCTTCCCCTATACCAATGACTTAGTAACTTGCCATTAGATGTTCTCCTCTTGAAGTTGTTTTCTTCACTGATATCAGACAGCAATGACTTCTGTCAATGAAGAGCGCAGAGTTCCATTTTACATTTCGGTCATCAATACCCAGACACCACCACTTGAAACGGGCAGGAATATGCTGCATAAACGCCAGAAATACTCCGTGCAGAATACCCTATTCCATTACACCGCTAAGAACAATTCGTGTTATGAAGCTGTGATTCATGTAACCTTGAATTTCTGCTCTAGAGACCTTCTGAGATACGCCCATCTTGGGATCGCTTCATATATCTCTTGCGAGCGTCCGGATCCCGACCTTTTCGTAGAAGTGTAGTAAACCTAATATACGAATATTTTGTTTAAACTTGAGTATACTTCTATGATGTTGAACACAGTTATTCCCTTTATAAGTCAAACTCATAAGCTGAGGACACTCTATAATTTTTAATTAATACTTCGCAGTAGTGCTGCAGATATGTTGTCATCGACCCACTTAGATCATAGAAACTAAGTAAAAATATTAAACTGCATTTACGCATACATGTATAATTTGATCTGTAGAAAAGTTGACCACTACCGAAAATTAAAAGTATTTCGTTGGAAATGTTTCATTTAACCTCTTGGTGCTTGTTTGGAGAAACTAATATGATAAATTTTGTTCTGCGGTAGCAGTTCTTAAGACAATGCGGTGAAGGAAGTGGATGATATTGTTTATATGAATCAAACTTTAACTGGAACCTGAACCATGCAAATGTGATGTACACTGGAATTGATAAGTTGTTTCTATGATTTAAAACTAAGCTGTGCACGTCATATATGTGGATTTGGGGCAGAGCAAGATGGTCTGGTTAAGTTTGTTTTCGATTAGATAAGATTAGTAAAGTATGTACTGATATTTCTTTGGTGTTAATTGTTCGTGATTCTCCAAAGACCAAGTTGAATAGGCAATGTAAGGGGCAGAAGTTTGAAGAGCTAAACGAATCCAAAAATTGATGAACCAACGATGAAAGGAAGTCTGTTAACAAAATAATATGTAATTTTCTTTTAGCGGAAAGATCTAGAAGTTTGAATTACGTTTCTTTACAACTGTTGTACACGCTAGAGACACGTTGATTCGTTATTGCTGTGGTATCATGAAAGTAGAATTCATCCTACTTGTTGAAATGAATTGTGTTGCCGTTACTCATGTTGTTGTCGACTTTGAGGCATTCTACAGAATATACCTACAGCACAAGTTACCACAGTCTCACACAGTAGAAATAACTTTTTAATTAGGTCTGCGTGTGCTTACTGGAACAGTTCATTCTGCATGCTGCGTGATCCGAAGCGAGCGACTTAATTTTTAAGACCTTATAACATAAATCATTTAGTACATTATGTTGAATATTATTTTAAGGTCCAACATAAGTTATTAGTGTCGAAATTTCATTTTTATTCCTTTATCTGTTAGGGTAAGGAAGTATTTTATATTTACTGATAGCGGGTGGAAGTAAATATAAAAAGGTTTAGATATCTAGCCAGTTTTGATGTTTAACTTAGAAATATATTGCAAATTTCGGAAAGAAATCTCCTTTGAATTCGTTCATTAATTTTTAAGCAGCTCTTATAATTAATTCATATATACCATGACTTTCTAGCTAATTTATACGATTAAATCCTGGGCAGAGTCACCTAGAACTCTCTGAAGTTCTTAGAACAATGATGTTTTATGACGTTGCTCTACGAAGCATATGAAAGCAGAACGACCTTTACGTTAGCATTTTCGAAAATTCAATTTTTTTTTGTCTCAGCGTGATTGCAAATCCTCCATGGCGGGCTTAATGGTGTCTGTTAGCAGCTGATTACGTTTAGGTACAACACTTAAAGAGAGTTCCAAAATCTGTCATAAGGTTTGGAGTCTGCTATCACCGTGACTTTTAATTCTGCCACGTTGGACAGTGCGTTAAAGTTATAGCCCTTTCCTAAACAGTATTTTGGAACAATATTGCTCGGTTTAATATGGAAATATCATTTCACTTCTTTCTCCATTTAGTAAGTTTCAACGAATATGATTTTCTATGTGCAGAATGTTCAATCAATGCGTGTTAGGTTTGCAATTATTACACTCAGCACATTACACCGACCCATTGCTTGCATCAAGGCATTTTGTATGACATATAACACTTATTTTGGCCACCATACGTACTAGAAAAAAAAAACATTTCAGATGGTAAGAAAATTTCATGTGCAGGGTATAAAGTAACGTTACTATATTATAAGGTCATCTTTCTATGTAAGCTAACATTTGAATATATTAAAATCAAATTCGAGGATTTAAAGTACATTACATAACTGATTGTTCCAAAGTATGGTCCTGACATAGTTGTTACATTTGTGTTGTGATGGGAAAAGTTATTTGAAAATTTCTTATCTATCTTCCATTCCATACGTTGCATTATTAAGCGTGTAACCAAAAAATGAAAAAAAAAATACAATTTAAATTGCTGAGTTTGACCATTTAATTGAATTTTCCCATTTATGCATTACCAAAATGTAGTGCCCTATAATTACATAAATGCCTGTATAGAATCTTTAATAATATTAACAGCTCGTTTATATTGTTAGATGCTGTAAGACAAATTTACTTTGAATCTACACAATCTATATGAGCTACAAAGTTATATTTTCATTGCTGATGCCACACAAATAATGAGTGAATTTCATTAGTCGAGTCCATTGAATATTACGAAAGGTAATTAATTACTGAACTGAGAAATATATATTCGAGTACATTTTCCAGTTCTCAGAATATTTAAAACTACTGTTGTTATTAATTATCTCATTAACTATTTTCTCTATTAAGAGAATTGTTGAGATGAATTGAGTTATACTTATAGCCTTTAGGCATCTTGGACCCAAGCAGGAATAAAGTAAGGGAAGAGGATGCGGAAGGGAGTCGGTCTATGTCTTACTTTAATGCCATCGTGCCTGCGTTAGTCTTGTGTAACCAAGAACCAGGTTAGAATTGTGGTACTCATCATATGTACGAAACGAATATATACAATTTCATTGCTATTAACTTTGAGAATTTGCTACTATGAAGAGTCCTCATTAATATATTAACTGAAATGAATTGATAATAAAAAATCTCAATATGTTTTACGCTTTCCAATAATAAAAATAGAATTATCATCTCATTAATTTAAATTTAATTTCCCATGTTGTTTACATACCACAAACTGAGTGGATTGATATATTATTAGGATAACATATTAACGTTATTATCATACCGTTTCTTATGTAGCTGGTTCAACACAACTTTAATTATTTGATAAGTATTTACTGTTAATATGAATAATGTTTCATTCCACAATCTCTCACTTATAAGTTAAGGCCACATCAATTGTAAACCTAAACTCGGTTTATATTAAAGGTAAATATGCAGTGCAATGCGCGATATTATTATTGGAAAAACAAACATCCTGATGCTGTAATACTGTAAATGCGACGACGCTCTCGAACGAGATAAAATCCAGTCTTCATCTAGTTTGACTCCCTCAATGGAGTTGAATAACTTACTCCCATTATTATTCTTATCATTCTTTTCGCCGCTTTCTTCGCTTTCTTCTTTCTCCTTCTTCTTCTTTTCTTCTTCTTCTTCTTCTTCTTCTTCTTCTTCAGGTGATCGCTTTACCCTCTCTGATATGTCAAACAGTCTCTGAAGATCAGAATCGCGTTTCACCTAGATCCAAAGAAAGTTTATGAAGTAGGTATTAACATTTATTATCAAATGTTAATTATGTAATAAAGCACATAGTGTTAGGAAAGTGTGACAAACATACTTTCGTGTAAGAGCTATATAACTATACAATATTACAATATACAATATTACAAAATAACAAAGAGTTGTATCTTTGCTTCAGATAACGAGTAGATTTTCTTACTATATTGATACAGAAAGCCTGTTTCCTGTAAATGATTGAGTTTCAAATTACAAACCCCAAGATGGATGTTAATAGATGGCAACCCATCGTTGGAAATATTTATTGCACTGACAAATAATTTTTGAGCCACCGACGAAACTATTGGAGCCACCATCGCCACACCTTGTAAACTTGTAAACAGGTGCTATCCACAAGTACTACATCTCCGCGAGGTATCGACTCGATATCTCTGTTATTACTATATTTTTGAACTGAGAACTTCTAAATATTTTGGATAAATTCACCAGTATTTTGGTGACTAGGTTTTACAAATTTCTTTTGCTGCGGAAACTATTTGAGCTGGAAGTACCAATATTTGTGTGGTAGTGATAAACGTTAGTAATAAATCTTCACCAAGTATAAAGTTAGTATTTCAATTGTAACTACATTTTTTATACAAAACATAAGCAAAATTAAATATAAAGACATACCATTGAAACAATTATTCATTTATATGCATTTTTTAAATATCAAAATAATATTTACATTTAAAGTATCAATTTAATGTTTCGTCAACTTGTAGTAGTTTGGGTAACACCATTTCTTAAATTTTGGGGCCTGTAAGTCAAATAGTTGCCGCGGCCACGCGATACATTGAAAGCTAATAGGACAGTTGTAGCGCTTGTGTGCCAAAAGTTTCGATTTTTTGTTAATATATACAAGTTGAAATATTGCATTGATACTTGGCAAACGTATAGCACATGCTGAGAACTTTTGGTGCCGGCTGCACCATTAGTTTAGATGTTGGTGTAAACAAAATGTATTCATCAGTAAAAATAGATATATTCCCCCAAAAATGTACTATAGTACGTACAACCAGCATAATGTGTGATTCGTAACTAGGAAATATTACTATTCTTACATATTGCGACTTATATACCCAACTCCAATAATTTCATAATGATTACCGAACAGCTCTTGTTGAGATAGAATGTCCCAGAGCTAGAGGCCCAGTAAATGAAGGACCAAAAATTTTGTCGAGATGAAATAATTTATAAAAAGATAAATTGATCAGAGTTTTTGTTTTGTGACTTCCCAAATGAAATCCCAAAATTTCCCTAAATTCCTATGTGCGATTCACCTCGAAAATGATGGGCAAAGATGGCGGCCAGACCCATAACATGTAGCCCAGAAAATAAAACTTTGATGTCGTAAATAATTAGGACAAAGTTGAATTTGGTCCATTTTTACATCACTATTAGAGGTGCATTTCACAAAACTCTCCGTCCTTCCCCTCTGTGCTTTCCCTCTATTCCCGCGGAACTATAAATTCACAGACTTTCAGAAATTGTATTAAATCTCCCTAACCGCTAGACATAATGACATGATTTTTTCTTTGTTATAATTCCTAGATGACAGGCTACAAAAATGTTTATCATGCGTTTTGCGCTATTTCTAGGAGTTTTGTCGTAATTTTAATCGAAAGTGCAAAATAACGATATTTTGCTTTTACTTTTAGTATTTACACTTTTTACGGTGTAGCTTGTTTTAAACTCAAAATATAAAAATTGTTCGGGATAAAAGTTGTTGGCTGTTTCATAAGCTTTAAAATGATGTTTATATCAATATGGTTGAACAATTACTGTGTTAGCTACTGATGTAGAAATGAGGCGCAACAGCGCGCGAACAATGCTTCCTCGAGCGCTTTCTGTTTGTCCTATCCCCATTAGACAGTTCTGAGCTCTCGATGATCATCACAACTTGTCTCTGCTGTGTAGTGGCAAGTACGACAGATGATGATATTTTGGAGGCATTTTCATATGATATATTACGTACACAGATAGCACACCAGCTTGCAACAAGGTTGAGTCACGTCAAAATTGCTATGTGGGTAGTGTCAATAGAGAAAAGATGTTTTGATTGTAAGCTATTTCTGTATTCAACAAGAGATAACAGAACCTCATAGAATTTATTACAATAAGGTTAGTCATATTTCTATCAGTTAGAAATTAAATTTAGTTGATAATTTTAGTTATTTAGTATAACTTACCTTTGAAAATGTGGTATTTTCAACTGAATGTTGTAGGTTATATTTATTATCTTTTTGTCAGAGCTTAGTCATCGGTTATCATTTTAAATAAACTTTGTCAGGATCTTGTGAAAATTTGCATAGCGTAATGAATGCATTTAACTTAACAAATTATTTATTAGAAATGCAATAAAAGAAGAATGGTTGGTTTTGATTTATTATGTGTCCGTAGTGAGAAATATCTTGAAAGGAAAACTGTAATAGTGAAAAGAGAATTACGGACGTTATTGAATTTGGTTTGAAATGTAACGATGGACTGCATGAAAAGTTGGTCAATTGGATTTCTGTTATTGTAAACAAGCATCTTTAATAACATTTTAAGGATCGGATAATTGTTTCAAATGATTGTAAAAAGAAAAATACACTCTGCTTATCGGACACGGCTGATACAATTATGAATCAGTGATATAACAACAGAGAAACTGCTTGCCTTCCCAGGAGGCAACGTACCAAGAATAGAAGACCCATTCCCTCGCTGAATTGCGATACTGAAGCGCTGGATTAGGAAGGTGGACCCATCACCCGAAACGATCTGTATTCGCCCACCAACCTCTTTAATAAAATTAAGGCCTACCGTACCCCAAGTACCACTTGATTCAATTGCGATTGCAACAAAAATAAACTGAGCAAGTAGATTAGAGTATTTCCGATTTTTATCGGCTTCCCTACGAGTAGCTGCACCACCTGCTTTCAAAGAAGAATGAGTAACATTTTAAATGGTAAAAGTATCAGCGCAGGTGAAATCTCATAATTTAGGTCTTCCTCTTTTTCATTGAGCTAGTGTCATTCCATCAGGTCTATTACAGTCGGAGCGGCTACAGCCAGGAGAATTTAATCCACTTAAAGTAGACCATTTTGCTGAACAATCTTGAATAGAGGCGTCTGGGTCGAGGCAAAGGCCCAGTGGAAGGATAGACTCAACGAGACGACGAGAACCATAGAAAGACGCTAAAAATTACGGAATCGCCAAATCCATGGCCCGACGAATGCCAAAGTCCACCTGACCGAACGGGCAGAGTAGCCTGTAACCAAGCCTTGCTACTCAAAGAACTATTAAGGATCGATTCGAGGCCTGCCTGTAAAACACAATCGTAATTCTGTAACAATGACTCTTCCCGCCAAGGAGGAGAACGACGTAAAAAGTACATTAAACGGGAGATGGAAAAAGATGTACAAGGTAGATAGAATGCTGAATGTGCTGAAATCAAAGATAAGCGGGAAAAGAAAAAAACAAGTTTAGATATCTTCTCAATCGGTAGACTGCGAAGAGCCTCGGTAGAGATGGCGGAGCCAAGTAGATATGCTGAATCAGAAGTCATAAATCGTATTCCAGGAGCCACGTCCATGAATCTTGAATAAAGAGCATCGTTCTGGTCTTGCTGAGCATTTAGAAAACTAACTTCGCACTTTGAAAAATTCAGATGTAAGCCAATTTCTGACGATGCATCCCGAATATTAAGTAAGGTAGAAAGAACTAGGTCTGGATCTCCTTCGATAGCGCCATCATCTAAATACCATAAGTTCAATTCGGTTGTTATAGAATTGACAATAGATTTTAGTATAATTGCAAAAAGAGCAGGACCGAAGGGATCACCCTGCTAAATTCTATTACCGTCCATTGAGGGGATCATTTAATCTATTACTGTTCATTGGAGTCTGCGCAACATACCATGAAACTTATGTCGACATAGCCTCTCCCATAAATGTAGTACTATTGAAAATTAATAATGAAAGGTTTCTTCAAGATGAGTTTGACAATACAGGTGTAAATATACATCCGCTGCACAATTTAAGTACGTTTCATGATATGAACGGGATCTCATGTGCTACATCTAGTACCAGTATGAACGCTCAGAATTGTTCTTTTAATCTTGAAGGAATTAGTATGTGTTAGTACTCAAAGAAAAATGACAAATGTGGCCTTAATAACGTGCTTGAGGGTTTTCAGTGAACTCAAACACTATAGGTGGCCTCAAGAAGCAACTCACTGTATAAATATTTACCACTATTTGAAATGGCTTGTTGGATTAAACAAGCAATCTGGATGGAATTGCTTTATGAACAATCTTATTGTAACCAAGAAAAGTTTGAATCAATGTATATCAGTACCATTGATAAATTTCTTCCTAGTACTAATTACATGCCATTTTGTTTGACAGCAGATCAGAGTAGAAAACTCAGCTAGATATCGTCGTAACATTTTATTAATCTATGTTGAATTGAATTCAATTCAACTATAGTCTTTAGGCTAGGTCTCAGACCGGGATAGGGTAGGAGAAAAGATACCCAGTGTGAACTCGAATAGTACTTTCTCCTTAAAACTTTCATGTAATACATCGTATCGTTTCAAATTAACCTCAGTAATGTTCGTGATTCTCTTTTCACCATTAGTTTATCTTCCAAAGAATATCCCACTAAGAGCACACAATAAATCAAATCCAACCATTCTTCGTTTATTGTATTTCTAATTAATAAGTAATTTGTTAAGTTTATTGCATTTATTCCGCTATGTAAACTTTCACAAGGTTCTGACAGTTTTTTTATAAAACGATAAATTATAACAAGGCTCTGTTAGAAAGTAATAAATATAACCTAAACATGCAATTGAAAATACCATATCTTCAAAGGTAAGTTATACTAAAAATTAAAATATTAACAACTATATTTAATTTCCAACTAATAGAAATATGACTAACCTGATCGTAATAAATTCCCTGAGGTTTCAAATGCTCTTCGTGATCAAAGAAATAGCTTAAAATACACAGTAGATTATTTCTTTTTCTTATTTTTTCACTACCCACATAACAATCTTGACCTGACTCAAAAGTTAATAAAGTTTACTTTGACAAGTGGAAAAACTTGATGCAAACTTAGCAATTTAAAGTCAAAAGGCTTAAACAATGTTGAACCAAGCAGTCTAGTTTACAAAAATCAAGGTTGAAGTAACTTTACCAGGACAATAAAGAAAAAGTAAGTTGTACTTCTTACAAAGATTAAAACGTTTCTCGGGATAGGAATCGGACGGAGGACCACTGACACACCAATTCGATGCTGTAGTCACTAGACCATGGACCACACGCCCAAGTTCGCATTAGAAGCGCTACTTATACTTAGTTCACCAGATCGCAAGAGACGTCTGTAATAAATGTCGAAGAGTAGACTACGTCGAAATAGGCCTGGCACGTGATGGAACTGAGACGGCAAGTTAAAGTTTGACAAAATTCCTCTCATAGTTGCTGGCAATAAGCTTGAATTAGATTAGATAACAGCCAAACCATTTATGTTTTTTCCAACAAATCTGTTTCTTGCTTGTTTATTAAGTTCATCACAATATCAAGCTCAAAAAGCTCAAAGTTAGTAACTGATCATCATCTGTTTTACTTGCCACTACACAGCAAAGACAAGTTGTCATCATCGTCGAGAGCTCACAACTGTCTATGGGAATAGGGCACACAGAAGGTAAAACATTGTTCACGCGCTGATGCGCCTCATTTATACCTCATTAGATAAAGCTAATCATTGTTCAGCCATATTGATATTTACATCATTTTAAGCTTATGAAACAGGCAACAACTTTTATCTTGAACAATTTTTATATTGTGAGTTTAAAACAAGCAACTTCGTAAAACGTGTAAATACTAAAACCAAAATATCGTTATTTTGCGCTTTTGATCAAAAGTCCGACAAAACTCCTAGAAAAAGCGCAAAACGCATGATAAACATTTTTGTAGTCTGTCATCTAGGAACTGTAACAAAGAAAGAATCATGTCATTATGTCTATTGGTTAGGGAGATATAATACAATTTCTGAAAGTCTGTACATTCATAGTTCCTGGGGAATAGGGGGAGGTTTTTGGAAAAGACACCTGTAATAGTGATGTAACAACTGGCCAAAATTCAGCTTTCCCCTAATTACTCCCGACATCAAACCTTTATTTCCTGGGCCCTTTCGTCATTTTGACCACCATTTTGGAGATGATACGTAGATGGGATTTTAGGGGACTTTTGTGATTTCATTTGGGAAGTCACAAAGAGCAAACCCGGCTATATGGGTTTGCCGAAAAGATGAGGAACAGAGATTTATATAGGGAATGAAATCGTATATTTCAAGAGATGTTTCACGATATAGGACTACTTTTATTAGAATTCAGAACGGCATAATGACAAATGTCGTAGTTTGGCGGAATGCCAAATGATTTTCGATTTTCAGAAAGCAAATAACCATTCCTTGCGTGTATTAAAATTGTTGAAATTGCTGTGATTCAGAATCTATTTTAACTAATTCTCCAGTCGTAAGGCAAGCTAATACAGCATATATTAGATTAAGTTAGATAACGTCTTTTATATATATATATATATATATATATATATATATATATATATATTACGATAGGGACGCCTGCTATACTAAAGCCAAGTGCTTGCAATATTGTACCCTCCGACCGGGAATATATGAAGAAATATATCGTGATTTTTCTTCTATCATTTCAAATCCGGCAGCATAATTGACGTCTATCCAAATCTACACTGAAAACACAACTACTTCCCAACTCAGGAAATCACACTATAAACTATAATTGATGAGATTTCACACAGTTGTAAATCAAGATGATAGTTGCAGTTCTGCGATGAGTATTCTTCTATGTTTATTTACTTAAATTGTATGTATTTATGCACCTTGCAGGAAACTATCACCTAAGGACGTCCAATGTCAGTCGAGCACTTTTGTGGGACTAGGGAAGGCTACTCAAGCGGCCAGAATATCTGTCTGGATTCCAGGATTAGGTTACCGAAATTAAGAATAACCCTCAGAAACCTACGTCAGGATGACGGACAGCATAGATCGAGCTCACAGTCCACCGAGTGACGGTTAGCGGTCAAAGATCCTAAGCACAACGCTCTGGTTTCTCAGTTTATTCTACAATAAAAAGTTGAATCGTGATTGGTTACTTCATCTAAGTTTTCAAGGTTACTAAATATTGTAAGTTATAATATCTTATGGTAGTAGCCGTGGCTCAGGTAGCAGGAGTCTGACTACGAATCGGGTGGCCTGGGTTCAAATAACGCCTAGGACGTTGGAGGGGTTTCTTAAATGATCCCATCCCTGGTGCTCTGACGTGCACCCAACCCCCTACAAAATTTAGTAACAGTGGCATTGTTACTCCTGGGTTTCTTGGGAGATGAAAGTGGTCGAGCATGAACTTAAGAACGCTGAGTGACTTGTTCTAATCTTTCTTTCAATAAAACGTATTTCGCGATCTTTGACACAGGATTAAGGATTTGAAAACAGCCATGTGCTGTGAAGTGTCTGCGATTCCACAAGATATAGTGCTGTATCCACGCTTTAGCGCACAGAGTCCAACAGTGAGTGCTAGTAGTCGGAGGTTCTTGTCAGAAATGCTGACGATCGTATAATGTATTTTGTATCTGACCAAGTAAAGTTGTTAAAAGGTTTAACAGTTTTCAGTTGTTACCAGAAATAGCTAAAAAAATATAAGTATCCCTGACATTTTAGTTTTCTATTTCTACCTATGAAAATTATAATTGTTCCAATTAACATTGAGATTATCGTAATGTAATATGCATTAAGTATCTTCATACAGTAAGTGGTCTTTATTTTATCCATTTACAACTTTATAAAAATTAAACTAATTTTTTTAACTATTATAACGTAATTCTATTTATTATACAAACATTTTAAAGCAGGTTTGACTGACCTCTCCTCCCAAGTAGTCCATTAAATCAAAGTTTTATTGTACAATGGTAATCTAGTTGAACCCAGTAATTTTCGTGTAATTTTGTGTTGAATAAAATGTCACTTCAATACATAATTATCATGTTTACTAAGTTAAAATTGTCAGTAGTTATGAAAGGTTCTATGTAAAGACTAGAAATTGGTAATGAACTATTTGTATCGAGTGCTTACCAGTGAAAGATCAAAAGTATCTTCTTCGTTATTGGAAGCTAAAGAAAAAGAAACAAGAAACAAATAATATAATTGGCACCGAATTTAAATTTATTTTTCTATTTCTATTAAAGCAGAATACAGCCTTCATGGTTTATTGTAATTTCGTACAGGGAATAAAGTACGCAAACAATGTTTTGTAAAGTCTAGTCAAAGCGTAACATATGGTAAATTTAATCTTATATATTTGTTGTAAAAACAAATACAACATAAAAACTGAATCGCTCTGCACGATAAGACAAAATATACTGCTTGTCTTTATAATGCAACACCGATAGGAGAGAAGATAGCAGCCTCAAATTAAGCAGATATATACTGTAAGGTACAAGAAGCAAATGATTATTAAACTTACCACTCTCTGCGATGGGTGACAACGTGGCGACAAGGGAACAAAATTGCCGAAGTTCAGTAACCTGTGGGCCCACCATGGGCGTTCACGATAGCTGCAACAAGGTGAGGAATAGATACGATGAGCCATTGGATGTTCTCCTGAAGTATGGTAAGCCATGCATCTTAGGCACGATGTCACAGCTCATAAACTGTAACTGGGGTAGGCCAATGGCGTGAGAGGCGTTGTGGCGAGAGATCAGGTCAATGCGCCGGCCAAAAAACCGTTGACATAGTGTTCAGCCACGACGACTAGGATATCATGTGCCACATGCGGATGCGGGTAAGTCTGATAGAAGGTGGTCCTAGCAGGGTCTGCACTAAAGGGACTGTAACCAAGTCCAACACATCGTCGATGTAGTGTGGACTGGACACACATCCGTCAATGAATAGGAGACACGAACAGATACGGAATCCAATGGTACCCCTCAAAATCCCGGTGCCTCGTAATGCGATTTTGATTATGTTATCAGTCAGTTTTATAGAAGAGTACCGAGCTTGAGTAGATAGGTATGATGTCGCGCGATTACCCAATCGTAAGTTAGATATCGTTGAGTGAAGTAATTCATTGAGTGATCAACCTATTCAGAGCGAGTAAATGAGAAAATTTGCATCACGTTTTGCACTCCACATTAACATCTATTACTGAAAGACATTCTGCAAATGATTAGTCTTCATTTTGAATATGAATCAATGGGACAAACCCAAATGAAAACGTGATACCGTCGCATCAATAATACCAAGGAATCTATTGAGAGTGATGTACTTCTGGAAAGCGTGTAAGAAGAAA
Source organism: Lepisma saccharinum (assembly GCA_022664845.1). Taxonomy (NCBI): domain Eukaryota; kingdom Metazoa; phylum Arthropoda; class Insecta; order Zygentoma; family Lepismatidae; genus Lepisma; species Lepisma saccharinum. The sequence continues at coordinate 9,183 of JAGDQP010008013.1, read as the reverse complement.
AACGGCTGAATATGTTGAAAATTATTACTATTCGAGATCAGCATTATCAAAGAATGTCTCTCTTGTTATGACCGTTTCGAGAAACTCATAATTATGACTAGCTGTTAGAAGCTAACGAAAAAGAGAGCATTCATTTAATTTGACAAGAGCCGAGAAATAAATCTTCCCTGTCTACTTTTCATAGTTGGATCCAAACGAGCCGTAGTAGCTCAGTGGTAGAGTGTTGGCGTAACATTTGGGTGGTTGTGGGTTCAACCGTAGCGACAGGCCATCATGACTAAAGTTTTTCCAGGTCTTTCCTCAATCACACCAGGCAAATGCCGGGATGGCACCTTCAACATAGTCAGGCTGCCACCTTTCCCAATCCTTTTTCTTCCTCTATCCCAGCCTGAGCCATAGTTTACTAAAGGTCATAAATAAATTTCAAATTCAAAATAGCTGAATCCTCTTTCGTGCATGAAGATGTCCAGATTATCATCTAAGATGAAAACGTCCTTGTCAATCGCCGATTTACAATGCACTGCGATCTACTATTTCGATTATTGTGAATGTGGCGGACACACAGTTTAATATCTCACTCAACGACGTCTTGCTGCTGACTGACGCTCTGTATGAATGGTCAACAATATAATTCTAGGTAGCTACTAAGTCGCGTGGAAAACGCGTTGTCGATGTTCAGATATTCAAACCGCTATGTAAGTTTTCAGCCTGATTTCGACTCTAAACTACTAACTGACCCTGTTTTAAAGTAGTTGTTACCATTCTAAATTGTAACTAAATCTACAGATTTCTGAAGAAATAATCATACCTTCATGACGGACAATCGCAGTCTACTATACTGATTGGAAATCATAAAGCGGAATATTAACTAACAAACTACACATTTAATTAAATGGTTGTAATGGCTGATTCTTTCCGGAAGCTGTTTATAACTACTAGGTCCCTGAGGAATCTGAAATCAAGTCAAGTTTGTCATTGTCTTCTATTAGATGAAGATGGCTTTTAAAGAACGCAAGCTACATTGAAGTAAGTGCGGAACCACCGTAGTAAATGCAAGACAACCAGTGAAACAACGCGTCCACCTGCAACATTTTGGAAATATACTATAAATTATACTCCAGTAAATATTAAATTGTATTACCTGATAGAGCGTTCTGCTTATCGTCTGAAGGTTGTTCAATTCTAAAACCCTAAAAAAAAAGAAAATACCAGAATGAGAGCTATCTCCGTACAATTTTGAACTGTACCTTAATGGTTGTTCATGTGAATTATAATCCATAGCCATTTAGGTATAATTGCAATCCAAAATTCAAAACATTTTACTAACATTAACATAGCTCCGTTTCCATTCACTTTATACAAAGTTTCTGGTTTGTTGTTTCAAGTGAATATCAACAGCACAAAAAGAAAAGTACGCATTGTACGAAAATTTGGACACCAGGATACCTAAAAATATTACGTGAACGAGTAAACTCATCCGGCTTCTTTGGTGTTAGGAACAGTTATAGTTCCAGGTGACCGGGAACATTTTGAATGTACTTTCGATTTCTCCCAGGACACAAACTTCAGAAATATTTAGAAATGCCTGGTAACTTTTATAAATATAGTGTTATGGACAGACAAAGAAATAAAAAGACAATAGTAGTATAGTACAGGAGCTGCTACAAATATACAAATGGAATTTTATTTTAATTCACATAAACGTTGGCAGACAGGAAACATAATTTGTGAGACAGCAGAAAATAAACATTTATTCTGCATAAATACTGACACACATAAATATTGCAACAATGAATCCAACCTTAAAGAGCAAGAGCAGACTACTACCTTGTTTTAAAAGTAAAGTATTTAGTCAATTTGATGTTGTAAGACCATGAAACGTGGGAATTGAAAGTGCCAAACCCTCAAAGTTTCAGAAAGGGTAATTTAGCAATGCTTAGAACAGGAAAATAAAGGGTGGATTGGATCTTCGGGAAAAGTAGAAGATTGGAAAGAAGCTGAAGTGAAAATGGGCCAAATACTAACGTAAAAGTTATTGTATCCCCCCACCCAAATGTTTCTCTCTTCCAAATTAGTTTCAGTATTAGCAGGGAAAGATTGTAATGAAATCATTTGGTCTCTACCATAAAGATTAATACATCTGACAAAATTATCTCCTGTAATTTATAACTGCCACTTACTCATATTGGCCTACTGAAACTTATTTATTAGAAATCTGTATTTGGGTATATTATAGAAACAATTACATTGAAATATTTTCATTATTTTACTTCTACAAGAATTTTTGACCCTTTTCTCCATAGAACTGACACAAATTCATCATTCATACAACCAATTTTATACACATAAATAATTCCTGAATTTCAAGTTCGTTTTCCATCTAGTTTCTTTGATTGAAGCGTCAGACTCGCGTCATATTGTATACTCAACTTACAAGAGCTTCCTTTGCAGACTATTTAGGCTTTTCCCTACACAGTAAAAAAATGTCTGTGTTAATTCAACACTTTCGGTGCCCGAACGGGACTACAACTTTTATGTGTTAAATCAATACAAAACACGGTGTTGATTTCTGGAGTACCCTAGCAGAACAGGATATAGGGCCAATATTGGCTCAATACTGGCCAGCCTTGATGGATATTGTTATTATAGACTGTAGTGCTAAATATAAACGTAGTTGTTACGCTTTTATTTTCTCCACTAAAATAAAAGAAACAACTCAGAAACTAACCTAGTTTTATTGTAATATATCTACTTTATTGTGACCGAGATTCCATACACTGAAACTAATAGATGGATTTATATTATCCTCCATCTCAAGCATAATATCTGTGAATGTATTCACAAGATGGTTTAACTTTGAAATAAGTCATACCAGACTTCCATACTTGTAATTCCAACTATCTGAATATCAACAAGAATAATACATAAGATGTGTTCAACAGTCATGATTCGTAGATGCCATAAACAAAAAAGAAATAATTCAGTTGTTTTAAATCAAACAACTACTCCCATATTGAATCATATAGTTAAATGTTTGCTACACATGATACATTACCGAATTGCACTTGATTAAAGAATATTTTCTCATCGGCGTACTTGCATTACGATAAATATGCATTTCTGAAATCAACACTGATTTCTAGCATTTATTTTGTTTGTTTACTAAACTGCGAACTATTTCTAGCATTTAAACCAAGATTTGAAACAAACTAGAAAAACATTCTTCTTCATATAAACAATGCTATTATTAGCCTTTTGGCTTTAAAAAAATGCTGTTCTTCTTTTAAGTTTTATAATTATCTCGTTTGTGTGAGTATTTACATACTTTACAATCCATTCCTCCTCTCTCAAGATAGATACCTCCTTTCAACAATACTCATAATATTTAATGTTTTCCATAGCGATGTTCCTTCCACCTTCAATTGTTAAAATCATCAGAAATTGATTAACCCATCTACATATATATAGCATGTTGAACAACAACATAACTTGAGATTATATCTTAATTGACATTCACAGGAAAAATTATAATGTATCAAACTATACACTTCCGACATAAAAAAATGCCTATTAAATTGCAAGAATGTTCATAAAACTTGCTTTCACAAAATATAGAGCATCGATCAGTCGTTGAACGTTCTGTTGTATCTCATCGATAAAACCTCGATCCATCCACACTGTCCAAATTCCTTTCTTAGATACTAATTCGTCTTTGCGGATTATATTTCCCAAAATCCCATTTTCACCAAAATATCATCAAAAGATTGATTTTCTATTGCCCTGTTTTCATTGTCTCCTTGTTCCTTGATTAACAATGCACTGTTTTGTTGTCTTGAGTATTTGTCCCTTCCTTCACTTCCTTGAGTCACCTGATTCAATATTGAGATATTGTTTGTGTTTGATTCTTCATTCAGATTATTTAAACTAACTACATCCCTTATAGTATAATCTGAGAAAGCCAAATCTTTAACACTAACCACTTTATCGTTCTCAGATATGGAATTTTGTTTGTTTTTGTTCTACTAATATGGTCTGTACCAACACTTTCATTTCCATCATTTCTTACTTTAATTCGTTCTAAGTATCTTACCAGTTACTGTTATTTGTGCCATTGATTTTGTCGACTACAGGTTCATTTCCTATTGGTTCAGGCCTATTCTGCAGTTTGCTATCTGAATTTCTCTCTATAGGACTTTTTCTTTCATTTGTACAATAGCGTCTGCTTAGTAGATTTGTTATTCTCATTCACTTGGGTTACCATATACTTCCTTGGTTGATATCTCAATGATGTACTGCAGGTAGGGAAGATAACATGTAACCCGTTGCGTCCAAATATAGCGTTGTTTAGAGACCCATCAATGGAGGTGAAACATAATGTTTCTGTAAATGTAAGGTGTAACAAGTTGGTCAATTATCTCAAATTTAGACCTAATCATATCCAACAATATGATAGGATTTTGGAGGGTGCTGTATTCCCATCCAAACTTCGTTATTGTATCTAAATCTATAATGTTTGATGAATCTGTTGTGTTTCTCGGTGCTGTCAATGATAAGGTTATTAACCTTATCATATTCGGAGGAGACAGTGTGTTGCCTTTTGGAGATTCAACTACATTAACCTAAATGTCTTTTATTCCTAATCCTGAATTCATATTATTCGACTCGTTATTATCCAATTGAATAGCCTCTACTTGTTTAACCTGATGACTCCGCGTCATCTTAACTTTTTGAAATTCTAGCAAACGATCTTGAAACGTCCCTTAGAACAACACGTACCACAATACTTATTGTATGCAGGAAACTGAAGTCTTATGTGTGAACGCCCACAATAAATATATTGTCTTTATCTGATTTATTCTGTACCTTGGACGAATACTTCTTATGAGACTGAGTTCGCATTTCCTTTATAGTTCCATCGTTCAGTCCAATTTTGTGAAAATGTTGTGCGAATGTAGCACTATCAAAAGTCATGATTCGTAGATACCAGAAACAAACAAGAAATAATCCAGTTGTTTTCCATCAAACAACTACTCCCATATTAAATCATAGTCAAATATTTGCTACAAAAGATGCATTACCGAATTGCAATTTGATTAAAGAATATTTTCACATCGGCGTACATGTATTACGATAGATATGCATTTGTGAAATCAAAATTGATTCCTAGCCATTTAAAACAAGATTTGAAACAAGCTAGAAAAACATTCTTCTTCGTATATATACAATGCTAAATTAGCATTTTAGCTTAAAACAGTGTTCTTTTAAGCTTTAAAATTATCTCGCTTTTTGTGGATATTTATTCATTTTACAGATTTTAGGCGATGTTGGCCCAGTATTGGGCCGACATTGCTTCGATAATCTGTGCTGCTAACGTATTCCCGAAATCAACACCGTGTGTTATGTAGATTTAACACAAAAAATGTTGTGGTCACGTTTGGACACCGAAAAGTGTTGAATCAATACAGGCATTTTTAATATGTAGCAGGTTTGAAAAGCACTGTTGTCTATTCACGAAAACACACGCAAGAAGTTGCAAAAGTATAAAAGACCGTTTGAGTTAAATCTTAGGATAATGTATAGCATTGACAGAATGTAGTCATACACAAATTTATGTACTTGCCATCTGTTGAGTCATAAGTGCGTTCATAATCTTATCTAAAACCTATACTTATATACTGTAAAAACTGCACCTGAAGTGTATTCTTAAATAAGTAAGCTTTGAATCATTTCTGTAAGGAAACAAAGACCGAAAGGGACAAACGAAATAGAACGAGGCAGATGGTGATGCAGTCTGAGCAAGAAAGGAATATAAAGACATTTCAAGGATAGTCTTGTGATAAGTCTGAATCGATTCAGAAGAACGGTATCAAACACACAAATCATGTTGTTGTTTTTTTCCTATGAATTCTAGTTGAAGTTAAGGAATTAATTTACTGTCTCTCGAAAGATAATGGCAAACAATTTGTGCTCAGGTAGAGATATTTGTGACGCTGAATTTGAGTTCCATCATGAATCGTTTATGTCATATGAACAATTAATTTGCAATAATCTTTTCTGCCATGTTTGCGGAAGGAACGAGAGAAACTGGTTCGTTCTGTAAAATCTTAGTTTACCTTAAGACTTCTTTTTCGTTTTCCTATTTTTCTGCAAACTTAAGGTATTGTAACTTTTTCAACTAGTAAATATGTATTCATACGTGAACTACCTTAATATAACAAACAGTTTCCTGCTTTTCACCTCCGATTACTTTTAGAAGTTGTTTCGGACATACTGCCACCAACGTCTAAGTGTTTATATATACGGTTATGGTAATATAGGAAAGACAACAAAATTCTCCAGAACAGGATGAAATTCGGTGAGTTTCGTAGTAGACCTTGCTCGTTTAAGAAATCTACATACAATGAACAAGATAGAAATTTGGCTTTCTTGTTGTAGATTAAATAGGGTCAATACAAGAAATGAGAACATTAAAAATTATCAGGATATACTGTACAAAATGTAAAAGCAATATAGAAGTGATCTAACGTAGATTTCTTTAAACCATGCAAGAAGTGTACTTCTAATAACGTCGTACGAAAACAATGAATAGAGGAACACCAGCTCTTTCAAATACTTACTCTAATGAGAACAACTGCAAAAAGCAATACGAATAGAGTAGTTGGAAGACCCATTTTGGATATACCGCAGAAGTTACTTGTTGATCCTATTCAAACACACAGCTCTCTCTCTTGAAAATGAAAATAGCAAATTCGTGATTCCCTTTAAATACGCTAATGTTCACCAGAAATGAACAAGTCTCTCATAGGAAGTTCACGCAATGAAGAAAAAAAAACCTGTTTCATTCTTTAAAAATGTCATCAACGTTTTATGGTACTATTTTAAAAATTTGAACAGATCATTTTGTTACTATTATTGATTTTCTCTCTCTTCCTCTTTCTCTCTCTCACTCTCTCACTCATTCGCTCTACCTGCTTTTTCCACACGTTTCCACTTTCTAATTGTTCTAAGAGTGGAATTGGTTGGATCATACTACTGGCAAAAAAAAACCTAAATATTCTTCGACAGGAAATGACGACCAGAACTTTGTGCTTTTGTAAAGAATTCAAAAACCATTTGTTGCTCAATTGAAAGATTAAAAACATTGAAAAGTGATTTTACCTAAACTATAAAACCAAAAAAATTATATTTTCTTATATTATTGAGTTTGAAATATTTTTTAAAATCTTTCTTCTTCCCGTATTTTTGTGTACTGCTTCCTTTCTAAATTTTTTGTGTACTTCCGTCAGAATTACGTTTTATAATAAATTACGATCATAATGATTCGTTCATCCTTTCCGGATTTAATTGTAATATCCCATCCCCAGCCTTGTCATTAGGACTGCAAAGTGAATATGACATGGTTAGTTAATTCGTATTCACCCTGTGTTCGTAAACCAGTATAGTTTACAAAAAGAGGAGAGGAGTGGTAGTGTCGTTAACAATGTCAAATCAGGAAGTCGAAATGACACATTGAAAAGATTTAGTATCGAAATACTGGTTTCTGCCTCTAATGCATGTTCACTATATACGTACTGCAAGTACATTTGGAATGTCCAGGCAATGAGGAATAGAAGTATGTAAGCCAAAAATTATGGTTCCTCTTTCTCTGCAAAACCCGTCACCAGTTTGGAGGTTAGAGCAGACGATGTGATGGTTGGAAAGGGAAGATTTTATCTTTTAGGCCACGATTTTAGTCATTGTTTTTTCTTCAAGTCCTTAACTGACTTTTCGTAAAGACTAACACGTTGATTTAAAATTTGAATTTTATTCATCTTGGCGCAACGTTGACTCAGGCCGGATGGATGATGTTGGAACGATTTGTGGAATGAAGAAAGTATAGAGAAACTGAAGAACGACGAGAAAACCCACATGACATGAGCAGGGATAGAACCGAGGGTCCCAATCACCAGAAATGAGCGCTCTACCACTCTATTTGTTTTATTTAACAAAAAAACCAAATACAAAAAAGCAGAGATAAATCGACAAAAATTACAATATAGAGTTGAAAAAGGAAAACTTAACCGTAACCATAACAAACCAAAGAAGATAAAAATTAGTATAACACCTTATAATATGAAGCAAAACCAGTCTCTTTATAAAATGAACTCAACCTGCGATATTTATACAATAAAAAATCCACGTACCAATTTTCATCCTGCCATTCATGTTCAAATTTGAAAATAAGCAAAGTTTGTGCTATGAGCCACATGGTAAATTTCTGTTTTGCAGGTGGAAACAACCGGAAACTGGGTTCTGCAAATATATTTTCACAAGTCATGTCTTTCGTGTTTCCTCGTAAAATACGACCTAATATTGTCAAAAATTTAGTCCAAATAGGTCCCTTTTAATGACACTCTATCAATTTATGTCTATACGTCTCTTTCAATTTATATTTGCTACATGCTTCAGAATCTCGAATACCTTTTTTATAAAGATTACTTCCAAAATACTCTAAATTATAGATTTGTAGGAACATATGATGGTGTAATACAGAGTCAAATTTCAAAACGGCCAAATTTTTACAGCCAATCAGCATTCGTAACAGTACCGTGTGCAACAGGAGCTGATAATACTCTTTCATTAAAATATTTATATAAGTCTTTTACTGAATAATCTTCCATAGTTATTTGACCAATTATGGCGTAAACTAATTCTATCAACTCAGAAGAGAAAGGCCTCATAGGACCTTGTACCGATCGAATATTAACCGGTGCGTTGAGGTCTATGTCCCTGATAGTGAAAAGTAAAGCATCCGAAGAAAAGTTATCAGTGTAATTACATAGGACCTGAATCAATCTATGTGAAAGCAATGCTTTAGCCTGAATTTGAATATTTTTCAAATGAATACCTCCTTCTTCCAATCTTTTATATAATACCGGTCGAGGAGTACGAATAAGTTGATTGAACCAAAGAAAATATCCTACATATTTGTGAACTTGAGCCCAAAATAATTTCGAGACTGGAAACAACTGCAAATGAAAATACATTTTACTGAATACAAACGTATTGAGAAATCTGGCTCTATCCAGTAAAGAAGAAAGGCATTTATTATAAGTTAAGGTGTCAATGGTGAATTTTTTTAAAAGTCTTCTTTCTGCGTTAGTCACAGTAGTAGCAAAGTCACTATGCCATTCTACACCAAGA